>JAZGTK010012871.1:0-14659 GCA_036877625.1 Ambastaia sidthimunki | reverse complement strand
TGTTGATAATTATCAGTTCCTCATCGAGCTGATCTTCATCACCGTCGTCTTCCTCTTCCTCATCTTCCTCCCCCGAACAAAGAGACTCTCGGATCAGTCATAAACCTCAAATTAAATCCCTCTTATCGTTTATATGCCCCAAATCACCTCCAAACATCCCATAAACAAATAAATTCCTGTCATGAATGCTTTTAGCACGAGCTAACTTTAAACTGTGTATAAAACACACAAACACAAAGAAGAAAATCGCTGTCAAACACGATTATAAGATCTTCACGTCATAAAATGGACTTCAGTGGGTTTGTATTCACTGAATAAATGACACAAATGCTAAATATTGGTGTTGATGTTGTTATCAGTCGATGGCTAACTAGCATCAACAGTTAAGCATTAAAAGGCATCAAGTAAAGTCACAGTGCGGCGTTTGAAACACCGGAGCTCCAGCAGCGAGGAAAGCAGCGTGTGTCCATGAGGATCTTCCCGTCCGTGTGGAAGTTTAATCCGGTGAAGTGAGTGTGTGTGAAGTTTCAGTGCTGGGATTGTTGTGATGGGAACGTGCTGCACACAGGAAGTGATTCAACGAGTTCAGCGCCAGAGAAACAGCGGCGCCCTGCGGACGCTCGCAGAACTGCAGCGCTCTGCGACACATACAAACCCTTTAAAACAAACACATTATACAGTTAAAAAAGCTGTAAAAACCACAAAGCACTGAAACTTATGTAAATGCATTACGGTTCTTTCTGGCAACAAACGTTATTTAATACGTCTTGCATTTTGAATATGAAAATTTCACTCTGAAATGACTGAATGTCCTTTAGAAAGATTAAAACAAGCTGCCAAATGCCAAAATATCAAATAAAATTGTTACAATAACCTTTTGTAATCAATTATTACAGTGATTTTAGATGTATGATTTAGATGGTTGGTGGTTTTACAGTAAAAGCAGGTGTACAGCGTTCACTGTAAATGATGCATAAATGATCTACAGTACAGACATGTTCCCACCCTGAATGTCGCCTTTTTAAAAGAAGAACCACAGACAAGATCAAGCTTGTACATTTTCCCTTTATTGGAAAACAGTATGAGAATAAGAAACTTCAATGAATTGCTTCTAACTGCTTTTAAACTACAGTCATAAACTATTGCTCAAAACTACCTCTATGTGTAACCTGTTTAAATAACTGAAATAAAACTGCTTACTCAGAGAACAAAGACTTTACCATTAAAATGATTATTACATGTGCACATGACAATATCAGGGCAGAAATATGATCCTACTTCCTAATTTACATATTCAAAATAGAAACTTTACTAGTTTAACACACTAATGCCACACTTGACTTTCCTGAATGAACATTGAACAGCCTCTGAATATTGAAACCATCAACAATCAGCTCTTAAAGAGTTTGTGACATTCATTAACGTGTTATTAATATTTAAAACAGAAATTAAAGCTGCAATTTGTAGCTTTATTTGGTTAGAAATAATACAAACAGTTATTGAGATACTGATTCACAATTGTGAATAAAATTATTTAAAATATGAGCATCGGGTCAGTTTGGCTTCATTTGACTTTAACATAAATAAAGCACAGTACATAAATTAACCTGTAATTTTATATTTCAAACAGAGATGGCGGCAGAGAGATGAAAGATACGGATTGAAGCTTAAAGAATGCAAAATATGAGAGTTCTGTGTTTGACCATAAACTTACAACTTACAACTTACTTATCAATGTCTTAATGAGAAAAATCACATACGGTTTAATGCCTTTATTATAATGTGATCATTAATTATTCTCTATCTCACAACAAAACTATAAACCCACATCTTTACTGTATCTGACTGTTTACAATCATCCACAATCATATTCATAACACCAGCTGTGACTCTTGTATTCATGTTTCTTGTAGTTGAAGAAAATGTTTGTTCAGTTTTCAGGACACTTAACCAGGAAATAAACTACTGAATACCCGTAAACTACAGTAGAGTTCATGTGAGGGATGAGAGGTTTATGATAGTATTGCCTTTGACGCTTGAGTATCAAAACATGAGCTGATATCTGTTGTCAGACCAGATTCAGAGACACCTGGATTAAACCTTGATGATGCTGACAGAAGACGAGGTCCTTTGAAACTACAAAAGTGTAAAAAGAAAGTTTAGATGAATACAAAACGCTCAGGTGAAACATTTCCTTATGACTGTACTGCAATAACAACAAAAGCACTACTGCATTGTTTCTGCAGGATATAAAATCTTTATATATATTTACCCATGGAACACAAATAGAACATTTTGTAATCTCGTCTATGTTATACAGCATATGATACTGTTGAAAGAGGATCATAAATCACTTTCGTGGTTTTTGGGGTCTTGCTTTCTTTGTGTTTGTGTCATGTCTTACCTTGCTGCCCAGCAGACCACCGTTGTAATACTCTGGGGTGCTCCGTCCAGACAGTGGCTTGCTTTTCTCTTTGCTGTGATTGTTGGAGTCGTTGTCTTTGATGATGTCATACTGTTTGCAGAAGAGAGCGATCACGGCTGCAGAGATGAAATATTATTATTCAGACACAGATCAGATTTGCTTCATTAAAACTTAACACTATTTTCCCCATTCACTGATTTTTTAAATAAACAAACGTTCTTTATATCTTAATGTCATTATTAAAAAAGAAACGAAAGCATGATTACATCACACTATAAGACTGTAACATGTGGATGCTGATTAATGAAGGTTTAAGGAGTTCAACACAAGTTAAGCTCTATTGATGAAAACATAATCGACAAAATGCCACAAAAGATCAACGTTTGTTGAACCTGTAACATTTCTGTTCATCAGGATTATGTGTCCAAACACATCTTGAAATCAACACTTTAAATTACCTGCCCACATTAGCAGTACAGTCATTATAATGAGGATCTCTCCAGTCTGAAGATGTCTGGAAATGTCTAAACCCTCGACGGCAGGGTCATCTGGTGCATAAAAAACACATTCTGAATAGAGTAATTATATTTATCAGTTTTCCCACAAACTATAATGTTTTTGACAATGTCCGTAAGTCTGAACTAATAAAAACGTTCCAGAAATTTAGCCCCTCCCATCCAGAAAAATGGATCAACAATGTTTATGTAATATTGAATTTCATCTCTTTGGATCTTGCCCAAAAACAACTTGTTAGCAATTGAAATTTAGAAAACACTTTAATAGATCATTTAATTTCAAATGATCCCAATGTGATATTTCCCCAAATTCAAAATATTCAAATACTCAGATATTAAAAATAAACTATGTAATGAAAATGTGAAAATGTTTAACCTGAAAGGTTTAATGTGTACCTTGATCCATCAAAGCAGATTGAAAATGTTCCGATTTCTTAAGCGTTCTGAAGTGAATCTTTTTGCTGGCCAAACTCTCTCCATAAAGACCCACAGACTGAACCTGGATGATATAATCAGTGTCTTCATCCAGATCCCAGAGAACACAAGCACGGCTGGTGGTGTTCACCTCCCGTATGAAGCGCTGCATTAACCCGTCCTGACGCTGACACACACACACACACAACGCACACACATGCACACACACACATAACACACACACACACACACATGCACACACACGCATACACACAAAACACACACACATAACACGCGCACACACACACACATGCACACACGCATACACACACACATGCACACACACACACAACACACACAGATTCATCCGAGTTACTGCAGATATTAAATGTCAGACTTCAACAAATATGTAAATTGTTTTAGGGCTGGATCTCATTGTAATAACATTGTTAACCTGCTGTGAGATGGCGAAGCCAATTACGATCTCTCCCTCCGGAATATTCCAGGACACAGTGGCAGAATCCGCCCGCAGGTGAGTTACAGAAACATTGACAGGTGCAGCTGGGCGGTCTGCGAATTACAAATCACCCTCATGAATATTTATTAGCAGACCCCCCCTCAATATTTAAATTATTATTCTATTTAACATATATAAACAACAACTCAACATACAATATTGAAGTACTAAGACAGATAAATGTAAAGTTTAAAATTACTTTGCATTAAAGACCTTTAATAATCTGTGTAAAGTGGATAATGTTTGTGAAGTATTAGTGGATGCTTTAATCTTCCTACACAGTAACTATATTAAACACTATGTATTTATACCCACCTCCCTCTGCTAATATAACAGCTATGAAAATCATATGATCATATGAAAATAACCTTCAAGAACATCTTCATTTTATAATATCTAGATGTGACTCACATTAAATGCTCTGTGAAGAAACACTTTAACACATTTCACGTTTTTAAATAACACAAAACGTTTACAGGCAAAAAAATGTAAGAGATTCTTTAAAAGATGAGCCTTCATTTATTACAGTACTGTACAGTCCAGCACAATAAATGCTGTAATAAAGAGACACCCTGTTACCACACTGAGGACAATTCATGCATCCATCTATCTATACCTGTGTCTGTCTGTCTGTCTGTCCATCTATTCATCTATTCATCCATCCATCCATCCATTTACATAACTGTAAACTTAATCACTGTTTTTTGTCCAGGCAAATGTAGTCATAGCCGCACACTTACCTTATAATCTTGTAATTTGTCCACAAGAGATATAAGATATAACTCTGCACAACCTATAACAACCTCACTGATATTTAAACCTTATAAACATCCACATTAGAAATGCTGGAACAGTTTGGTCAAACTGAAGTCAGAAGATCTGCCAGGAGATCTCTCAATAAACCATGAAGTTTGATGTCATTAGAGGTTGGTAATGCAGTACACATGAAGAGCTCTGAGTGAATGTAAGACCTCCATAAATTACTCTAACCTGGATTAACACAAACATTAGACAGATCAGTGGAGGATAATGAAAATGGCCTCACACAGAGACAGACAGTGCTTACAAAAGCCTCTGTGACACACATAATAAATGAGTCTTTCTTAAAGAAGTGCTTCTTAAAAGTCATGATTTGACATGATCTATAATAGTTCATTCTCTCAGCTCGAACTACTGGCCCATTAAATGAAAGTCAGAGACCGGGAGCGTTAAAGGCAATTTCCTTAATGTCTCTGTACGAGCAGCGCAAACAATGAACACACTGAAAGATTTATATAACAGCTCTTCATGCTTTTACACTGTAGTCATGGAGACCAGCACATCAACTTACAGATGTAGTGATGCATTACAGCTCAAAACATATTCATTTCATTATTATTATTCAGAAATTAAGTTTACTTACTTGCCCCAGCGAAGCAGATGTGACAGCCAAACAGAGACAGAATGAAGCTCAGAAAAGCCAGTAAGCGATTCATATCTTACAAAGTGACGTGAACTTCAGATGTCTTCAACAATTACATGACTATAAATAAAGCTTTGCGCTCCAGGTACGTTTCGAGTCTCACTTAAACACTGACTATAATGTCCCGATACATTGCGATGATATAAACACAATCTAAGCTGATATTATTGGCATTTTCAGGGTCGGATGTTGGGAAATGCACCTCAGTCTGTTGCCATCCAAAATGCGCATCAGCCCGGAACGACGGAGGAATGTGTTTTCCTCCCAATGACGGTGAATGATTCAGATGAGACAGAAAAAACACTTTGGTTGTCTTTAAAGGACACCTCCAGCATTCCTCTGACCAGCATCCAGTCGCGCCCGTGTCCTCTGCATCTCATGTGCGGAACGCAGGAAGCGCATGGCGTCCGTCAGATGGAGCTCATGTTGTCTTCCTCACTTTATTCGCTCGTGTAAGACGTTTAGAGAATACCAATAAATCTGGGCTCCGCATCGCGGGCACATGACCCACAGGTGGCCCGTTCAGCAGCCATTCATGCGCCTTTCACAGCTGCATGACGCACGGAGCGCTGCGCTCCAAAAACACCATCAGCGGCTGCGATTCATGAGCCGATACTAACCCGAAACATTATGATTTGTGATGTTCTGCAGACAGAACTGAAAACCCATCAGCTCGGTGATATGACAGAATGATGAGCTCAGGTCAGGTGTGCGATTTATAGCACAACTGAGAACAGAAAGTTTTCATACGGTGTGTAACAGTCTGCTGTAATATTACAGACAATTTCAGACAGGACAGAAATAATAAAAGAGAAACACTTCCAGCAGATCTGACTCTGATTAAAATGCACTGAAATAGATGCAAAATAAATATGTGAATTCAGTTCAGACATATAAGAAGATAAGAAGCTGTGTGTGTGTGTGTGTGTGTGTGTGTCTGTACATATATAAATAAATCTACAGAACACAATGTGTGTTCACTGTCATGAATATATCAGATGATGGATCAAAGGTCACTGGCTGAACTTTGTTACAGTCTGTGTTTTGTAAAGACTGAACATTCACAGAACCGCAGAACTCTTATTTTGCACGACACTCTCTGTCTCTTGTCATGAGTCGATTCTAAATATAACATTCTGATAACATTCTGATAAACATGGATCACACGGTAAGTGAAAAATCAGTACTAATAACTAGCTGAGGTTTCATCTCAGAAGTGCTTCAACCGATAATAGGACAACAAATCTTTCCTGGTCAGCTAAAACGTAATGAAATGGACTCTTGACTGAGGCAGTTAATGGTGTTTCCGTCCATCACAGTCGTGTTACGAGCTCTGTCTGCCTGTCACAGAGAAATACAATCCCATCAGCAGAGATATAGACACAGCAGACGCCAAACAGATGGTGCAGATCCTCAAAAGATGCGACGCAGAGATTTTTGAGCAGAAAATAAATGATGATGCTTTTAATCAGGTCTGTGCTAATGAGTTTATACAGTGTGTGTATGTAAATGTTTAACCTGTCACGGCTGACTTGTGTGTTTTTCAGCAGGGAATATATGATTCTCTCATCATCCAAACGATGGTGGATGTTGCCAAGAGGGTTGAGATGATGCTCAGGGTCTGTCACATGATATGTTGTCAGTATTTCAAAAACATGCTTGTATGCACTCTTAAAAAAGATGCTTCCATAGAATGGAAGAACAATTTTCAGCTGTATGGTTCCATAAAGAACCTTTAGTAGTGAAAGAAGGTTCTTTAAACTATATAAAGGTAAGAAAGAAACAGTTCTTTGGGAAGCATAAAAGGTTCTTGTATGGCTTTGCTGTGAAGAACCGTTTAAAAACTCTCTTTTGGGAGATACAGTGTATTTATTTGTTGTAGTTATGATGATTGAATTGTTCTGCAGAACCCTGAGGAGAGTTTGATTGTTTTAAGTGGATGTGGAACATCCGGACGTATCGCATTTCTACTGGTGGTAAAGAGTCTAAGATTAATTCAGATGAATTGATGAACCTGTTCTTCTCTGTAATAAACAATGAGTTTTGCTCATTTTCAATAAAAAAAAAAACAAGTTACGGTTTGCAGCTTTAATTATTAAATTTAATTGGAAAATAATATTACGTTCAATTAAAGCATTAAATTAGACAAGAATGCAAAGTTGTACTTGTTGCTACATTCACTGTATTTAACTGCTGCATGTGACATTTCTTCTTTATATTCACAATATTTCCCACATCAGACGTCCTTTAATCAGATGTTGAGTGTCCAGCGGCACAGACAGATCTTCTCATACATCATAGCAGGTGGTGACAGGTGAGTGACCTGCCTGCCTGTCTGATGCATGAGATCAGACTCTGCGTGACTCTGCAGTCTGTTTTTAAAGGGCCCTGCTCACATCACAAGAGGCTCCAGAGGACAAACCACCGCTGGGAACTCACACGCTAGACAAGGTGAATGCAGAGGAGAGCAAAGAAACAACAGCAGTTAATCACGGCTTTACCATCCTGTGGAGAGACATTAAAGCTTTAACTGGCAGTGCTTGTCTGTGCAGATCTCCCCAACATTAAGCTAGAGTGCTCTGGGTGGTTGCCAGGGTGTTGCTATGCAGTTACTAAGGTCTTCTGAGTGGTTCTTTGTGCATTGCTATGCATCGAAGTTTGATACTTTAGAGATAGAAAAAATGCCTCTATCCTCTATCTATGTAATCTGAGGTAAATTCATAAGCTTGACATTTCACAATTTAAAAGTTAATCTGGTCAATTTTCTGTTTCTTTAATCAAACAGGTCAGTGCAGGAAAGAAGCAGGTTCTGTTTATTGGAATATCCTGCGGCATGTCGGTATGAATGAAACTATTATTTTATTTTCAGCGTATGGAACAGAAATGAAAATAAACACAAATGTATTATATATATTTATAATCTGTAGCCGCTGATGAAACCTGTGAATATTTCTTTCTGTTGGAATAATACAGTTGCTTTAATGTTCTGCAAATGTTCTTTTTAATGCCACCTGCACGTAACCTGCAATGTTGTTCTGTGTCAAAGGCACCATTTGTTGCTGGGCAACTGGATTTTTGTCTGAACCATTTAGACGTCTTTACCCCTGTGCTTCTGGGATTCAACGCTGTACATATGGCGAGGTAAACCTGCGGAAGCTGCCTCTCTGTGTAGTACAATCTCTCATGATTTACAGCTTTGAGTTTGTATCAATAAAAACAGATGATTGTGGAATCTCTCCTGTGGTTTTATAGGACTGAGTCAATGCAGGGCTGCTCCTTTCATTTTAAAGATGTTGCAGAAAGGATGGCCAGAGAACAGGAACGACACAAAGCCTTCGTCCTAAATCCCATAGTGGGGGTAAGAGTCATTCTATTTATAGCAACAACACACAGATACTAAATAAAAGGCAACAGAAAAAACACTCAGAACATTTTAACAACTTCATATCATTTACTTAAGAAACAATAAAAACATTACAGCAACTACTTAGCAGCACCAAAACAACTCCAGAACCACTCAGAACACCTCAGCAACACCCTGGCAACCATGCCTAGTAACCAGCCTGAATGACTTAGCAACACCCTGGCAACCACAGCTAGCAGCCGGCCTGTGTGTCTTAGCAGCACCCTGACAACCAACCAGAACAATCCAAAATCATTTCTTCAGAAAATGTGAAATGAACTGATGTTACTTTGACTCTCATGAGGAGAAATGTGTCTGTCTCTCCTCACAGCCTGAGGCCATCAGTGGATCTTCCAGGATGAAAGGAGGGAGCGCAACCAAAATCATTCTGGAATCGGTTCTTCTGTCCGGACACGAAGCTGCTTTCAGAGAAAAGCCGGTATTACCTGAGTAAGCCGCTTATTTTACTCTCTGATTCTACAGCTTTGGTGCAATGCATCTCAACAATTACATCCTGACAGTAATGTGATATAATTACATTTCATCCAGACGCGTGTCTTCCTGGATCACAGCAAGTGAGAAGGTTTATGAAGCCACTTACTCACACAGTGAGGAGCTAGCGGCTCTTGTGCAGAAAGCAGGAGAGAGGTAGAGCCATCGCTGCACCACAGACCAGTGCAGGGTTTCACTGGAACGTTTTCTGAACGTTTTATATCTGTGCATGTTTCAACAGTCTTCAGCAGAAGGGACATGTCTACTATCTTGGATGGCAAACTCTTGGCATTATCGGCATGATTGATGCCAGCGAATGTTTACCAACATTTGGAGCAGGTATCATTTCTCATCTGACAATCAAACATTATATTTTTTAAATTTGTTCATTTAACAATTTATAAATGTGTAAATTATTAACATGATTCAACCACACGGCCTGTATTTTATATTTGTTTATTAGATTTTGGAGATGTCAGAGGTTTCATCAACAACGGTTTCAAAGAAATGAAAAATAAAGAGGGAGATCTATCATGTGTGGTGAGATGTTATCATGAATCTTATTTGATGTGAACAAAAATAAGATTATAAGAGGAACATTTCAAAATAAAGATCAAATTATCTGAGCTATCCACATTATTTTTAAAGCTATTTATTTGATCATTTATATGGTATTCATCTGGGACAAAGCTGATATTACCAGTAAATATAAAGATAACAGAACTGAGAGCAACATCTGAGCGATATAAAATCTTTTTTGCCTTTGTCAGCTGAATGATGGACACCAGAGTCAACAGCAGTACGACCCGCTCAACAGTCTGTCCTTCAAAACCTTGTTTTTATTCACATCAAACTCAATAGGTCACCCACCCTCAGTAAGAACAATATTTATCAATATTTATTTATCTCCAGGGGCCAGAGTTTGTTATTGGGCACAAGGATTTTGTGGACACCATCTTACCCAGCCTGAGTCAAAATGACATGCTCTTATTTTTGTTTACAGTGGATGGTAAATAAAAATCAATATGAGCTACTTAAACACATTAAAGTGTGAAAAATGGAAAATTGGAATGTGCTATTCCGTAAACAGCTGAGAGGGAATATAAAAGCACAGTGTTAATTTCTCTCTCAAGATGACCTTCAGGAGGTGATGGCGCTGGCCAATCAGGTGAGGCGAAGGACAGCCAATCTGCATGCGGTTCTTCATGACCTTGAGACGCTCAGTGTTCCTGTGAGTAAAATGAGCAATCACACTTCCTGCCCAGAGGCAAAAACACTCACTGCTTAACAACATTTCCTTCCACTCTTATAAATATGTCATGTTGTAATCAGATCCTTTCTTGCATGGACTTAATATTTTAAAGAACGCAAAGAATATTTAAAAGCAACGATCTACAATATATAAACAGAACACAAATGTTTCAGAAAAGAGTTTGTGATGTGTTTGAAACTGTCCTGAATGTCACATGGTCTGTTGCTTCAGATGATGAGACCTCAGTTGTAATGGTAAGTCTTTTATTAAATGACACATTTGACACATTTATACTGTGATACCGGCAGTAAAAGCTAATGTAAAGATGATAATTATTACACAGAAGCAGCACTGGGAACTTTCCACCAAATGTTGTCTTAACGCAGTCAGCACTGGAGCTCACGTCCTGAAGGGAAAGATCTACATGAACTACATGATAGACCTCCGAGTGACAAACACTAAACTGTACAGAAGAGCCCTCAACATGTTACAGGTATCAGCCATTTATTTTCTCAATCCATGTTCCAACACAAAACATTTCTAAATGCAAATGAAGAACCTACGAGATTGTATTAGAACCTATAAAAATTCACAAGGAACATCATGTTCTCTAGTTCTTTAAAAAACATCATGCACTTGGATGTTTAACACTTTTTCAATCTACAAAGAGGCGAGTAACCAACTCTTTAAAAAAAAGCTTTTTGTTGCCAAAACGTGTTCAGAACATTTAGACCATCCTGGCAACTCATAGCATCACCCTGTCTATCACCAACCCCATCCTGCCATTCTGACAGTATTATTAATACAATTTTAATATGACCCGTGTGTAATTTAAAATTCTCTGTTCTCATGTTACTCTGTTTTACTTGATGATTTTGAGGGTCTGACGGGCTGCTGTAAAGTGGAGTGTGAGAGAGCTCTACTGAGGGCGATCTACAGCACAGATGATGTGAGTGAAGAGGTGACCTCAGCAGATGTCTGGAAACACACTGAACTGGCCAACAGACAGGACAGAGTGAGAATTCATTAACTTCTTCTCAACATCTGTTGAGGCACCAGTGAAGAGCATTAATGACTAAAGGACAGTCAGATTACATAACACCTATTTTTAAAGATGCATTAAAAACACTCTGATTGGATGAGTCCTGCTTTCTATAAACACACACCTAGCGAATCACACATTGCACAAACAGCCTACAATTAGACAAAAAGAAACTAGCTAAACAGTAAATTTTTCTGTCATGTTTATACAAGCAGAAGCATTGCAATGATTGTACCAGGGTTTGAGATGGTCTGGTATTAGTCCAGGTCCTGGTTCTGACTCTAGTTGTAAACAGCCTGTGATGATAAAGAAAAGAGAACTGGAACATAAGAATGAATATAATCTTGAATAAAAGTTTTGTGTTGTTTTAACCGCACACTGCTGTTGTGTTTGAATGTGTTTTCTGGCAGGTGGTCCCGACCGCTCTGGTGCTGATCCAGCGAAGCTGCTCTCTCACTGAAGCCAAGCGCCATTTAGACTCTCATCCTGTCATTCGACATGCTGTGACTTCCTGTGTAAACAACACACATTAAAACTGTATTCTCTAACTTTTGTATGAACAAAAATCAGTTATTGAGCAAGTAAATGACAGATCAGAGATCAACACAATCTTCTTATCTTACTCTGATTTAAGCTGTCAGGTCTGATTTCCTGAGAAATGTCAGTTTGGCTTCATTTGACTTGAACATATATACAGATAAGTATGTAAAGTAACCTGCAGTTTTATGATTCAAGCAGAGATGGCGACATAGAGGCAAAAGTTACAGAATGCAGTTTAAAAACACAACAGCAACAAAATCAAGTCAGCTCAGACATACAATAAAAGATTCATTATCACAATAAAGGAATGATTTTAAAAACATGTTTCTGATTGTGTCTCTTGATCTAAGACTGAAATCTGTGCAGTGCTAAAGTTCTCTCAACGTTATTAAAAACGTTCTGGCAGTAACATTAATAGAATGTTCTTTAACATTATATATAACACCACACAACGTTTTCAACTTCCAAAAAAACATTTTTAACGTTTTCGTTACTTAATGGAAACGTTCCTGCAACGAATAGCTGCGTATTTGTTGCTTTCAGTATTGAAAGCGAAAGCTGTGCTCTGCACGCTATGGGCTTTTGTGCTGGTGTAAATAAACACGGTGAGATTACAGCGGGGGAATTCAGAGCACAAACTTCCTCCACCTGCTGAACAATCATTGAGTGAAAGCTGCTGTAGTTTCACCGCAACGCCTCATTCATTCTGCTGCGGGTCAACATGGGCAACAGCGGGTGCGCCTGTAAACGCACCTGTCCCTGCTGCCCAAACCACAACCAAAAGACAACCATCAAACGCAAAACATACACCTCCATATGCCACTATCACGCTCGCACGATCCAGGACCTCACTCTGAAGAAAGGAGATGTTCTGGAGATTATGGAGGAGAACCAGTACTGGTTATACGTGAGGAGACGGACAGTAACGGATAAAGGCGTTATAGTGGAACAGGGTTACGTGCCCAGAGAGTTCATCAAGCCTCTGGACAGCCTGGAGGCCGAACCGTAAGTGCATGAATGTGTTTTGATCTTGTAAAAAAATACATCCATTAAAAAAAAAAAATCACAGTTAATTTACAGTAGTTGCAATGCGCAAGACACGCGCTTCTGCAGTCAAACCGCATCTGATCCAGAATGCACCATTTAGTTTCATAGGTTATATTTTTGGTGGAGATGCTACAAAACTGACATTGACGGTAATTCTGGGGAATTCAGTCTGTTTTTAAGAGCGGGTCTGAAATTCCTGTGAAGTTAATCTGTCTCTGTTAATACTTGTTGGGGTGGATGTCACGAACACAAGAGTCCTGGTTATATGTGTCTTTTGGCACAGGCATGAACACGCATACCATACATGCCATAAACAAGCATTAAAGATCAGACACAAATGAACAACATATAACTGATTTTCAGATGGTATTTTGAGGACGTTAGGAAGCGCATTGAGGCGAAGAGATGTTTGCTGAGAGCGCAGAACGGTGAAGGCGCATTTCTGGTGTGGAGTTCAGAGGAGAACAATCACTATTATCTGTCAGGTACACGCACACAGCAATGACCAAAACATCTCAAACTTCCTGCTCGCAGTGGCTAAAACCAGTTTTCTCTGTTTGTGTGAAGTCAAGAACAGCCCTCATGCACGACATTACAAGATTAAGCAGGAAGCATCTGACCAGCACTTTTACCTTGTTCAGAATAAAACATTCAAGACATTATCTGAGCTGGTACAGTTTTATCGTAAAAGCCAAAATGGACTTTGTGTGAAGCTCAATGAACCCTGTGTGAAGGTTAGTATGACAAGTCAACTGCTCATATTTACATCACAGTTACATTTATTCATTTAGCTGACACGTTTACAAATGAGAAAGCGTTTAACATTTGTTTAAGAAGCAAACGTTAACAATTTTACAAGTATTTCTTTATAGAAACTAGAGAAAGATGAACAGCAGAGGAGTTTTGGTTATAACTAAAGTTAGACTGTGGACAGTCAGACTGATCTCACATTCATACAAAATCATGTTTTAAAGAAAAAAAAGTTTTCTGTAACAAAGTTTTCCAGCATTCACGTGTGTTTTCAAAGTTTTCCAGCATGTCAAATGTCATTTTGAACCTGCAGCTGGACCAGCCTGTTCCTGCTACACTCTCATTTCATTCAGACTGGGAGATTAACAGAAGTTCACTGACTAAAATCAAGAAACTGGGCAGTGGAGAGTTTGCAGAGGTCTGGCACGGAAAGTGGAACAACACACTGGATGTGGCCATCAAAGAATTTAAGGGTAATTAATACCGTTTATCAGCCCATAGCTAACAATCCAACTCAAAAAGACAGTAAACCAGCTAACAAGCAGCATTCTAAGAATGTTGGCTAATGTTCTCTTGAAGTTCTCATAAATGTGAAGTGAAAAGTGCTTCACAAAACTCAACAACTCTTGACTTCATTTACTGGATAATCTTTAAGTTTAGTTTTATTATATTTTCTCAATCACTTCAGTCATCAGTCCGAACATCAGAACAGAGATTGAAATCATGAAGGAACTGCGTCACGAGCGACTTCTGCAGCTTTATGCCGTCTGCACGACAGACGAGCCCATCTGTATCGTCAC
>JAZGTK010012870.1:0-14659 GCA_036877625.1 Ambastaia sidthimunki | reverse complement strand
GAGGACCAGAGTTGCCTAAAGGTTACAAGTCCTGTGAGACCCAGAGGAGGAAGGGGACGTGGCTGGATGCGTTTTCATAACGCCACGTCAGTAGCATCTCCCATGCTTCCGCTGGAACTGCAGGCGAAGCCCCAGAAGGAGGAGGAATGGGGAGATGTGACCCAGCCACAGAATGTGATTTCTGAACATAGCAAGATCCAGGAAACTCATGAAAAGGTGTCTAGTGAAAGAGGTGGAAATGATAACAGCAGTGATGAGACAGATGAAAACAGTGCCCTACACAAGACTGAATCATGTGACAGTGGCATCACAAAGAGTGACTTGCGTATCGACAGGGTGGGTGATTCGCTGAGCCCCCATGAAAGGGGCTCAATGGAGAGGAACCTGTACAATCAGCCCAGCCCTGGAGCGGGCGACGTGACCCTGCAGGCTCTTCATTTTCAGCCCATTCCTCAACAGGCTGTGCTTCAGAACAGCCTGCATGAGGCAAAGCTAGAACTGAAGGGGGACATTCAGACTTTAAACAGCCGGTTAGCAGCTCTGGAGGCCCAGGTGGGGGAGATACTGAGACTTCTCTCATCAGAGAAGAGAAAAACTTCCTCCACCTCAAAAACCAAACTTGAATGCCAGAACATTTTTGCTGTTTCTCAGCCTGTTTCTCCAGATACAGAAGGAGATGATGGATCTTTTTGAATTAAGAGAGATTTGTTTATTTACTATATATTGAAATGCTGGTTTTATTTATTACTCGCCTTCCTCTTACTCAGGAAGGAAAGGTGAAAACCGATGAATTGGGGAAGAAATCTTGCTATTGTAAATAGAAACTTGCATGTCCAGCTGGAATCTGGCCTGCCAATGAGATCTTCTGTGTGGACAGTGGTTGCTTGTGTTTGTGAGGATTGGGCTGCATGCTGAGATGATTTTACAGGCACTTTTATTCTGATCTTGCACATGGGATCTTCTGTCCCAGTGATATTTCAGGGCATTTTCTTCTTGAATGATGGCTTGATGCCCCAGACAGGTTGCTGTATGTCAGAATAAGGCTTATTCTGGTTTAATTCCCCCATCGTGTAAAGGAGTAGTTCACCAAAAAAATGAAAATTATTCATTAGATGTAAATCACACCAATCACTCACCCTCAAGTTATTCTAGATGTATGACTTTCTTCTTTCAGCTGATCACAATCAGAGTTATATAAAATAAGAGTTATAATATAAGAGTTTTTAAGCTCCAAACAGCTCATTCATCCATTATAAGAATAATCCGTACGATACCATTGGGTAAATAATGTTAGAATGTCTGAAGCTAAACAAAATGTTTGTGATAGAAAACAATATTTTGAGTTTATTAAGTGATTGATACGACATATTCATGTAAACAAACAGATCTGAGCACTAAATTAAAATTTGGTGCTTCAAAAAAAACGGGCACTATTCAATGCCATTATAAACCAATAAGAGCAAGAATGTTATTTAATATAGTGCTGAATGTGTTCGGCTGAAAGAAGAAAGTTATGTGCATCTAGGATGGATTGAGTGTGAGTAAATTATGGGATAATTTTCACAAGGCTGTAGTGTAATAGCTATAGTTACTTAATCTCAATTTTGCTCAAATACTCCAATATTTCCTCCATCTTCAGTATAAAGAGTTCTTCATATTAACAGTAATTGTAAATGCAGGTTTGAAAGATTGTTTGCCTAGATGACTTCTCACATTTGATTAATATTCAAATAACTACATACATTTTTAATACGAGCCCATTTCTATTCAAATTATATAATCACTGTCGCCCTGTATTTATGTGGTAGAGCGTTCTGATGGATAAGAGATTTTTGGGGGTCTGTTTTAGATGTTGTAGAAAGATATATTTGCATGCTGGATGGATGTGTGGTAAGTTCTGGCATTGAAGAATTGAGGACTGATTATTTTTCCCTTATTAATTATGCAAACACACAAGGGGGGCGAGTGCATTTTGGTGGCCAAGCTGACTTTTGTGGCATTATTAGAAGCATGAACACCTTCAGGCCATTTGCAATTCTGCAAGCATGCACAGAATTTTTTGCATGACATCAGCATTGGACCTCACTGTACAGAACAGTCATGGGCTGCTCGTATCGTTTCCCAGCACAGAAATAGATATTCATATATACTATGCATAATTCATTTGAATACAGACGCATATGTCACAATTTTCCCATTTTATTCTAACGTTTAGGCATTATCCTCAAGCACCCAAACTACTGTATGTCAGTAAACCTGCAGTTGTGTTACATTTATATGATTTTTTAAATATTATGTTATTATATCCACAGATGGTGACTCATCAAATATCAACATACTCACGGGTGCTTTTAAGGGCTTATAGCATAATGACTAAAGCCTTTTCACCCCTCATATGCCATTAGTTCTGTTGTTCTGTTATTAACACATGCTGGTGATGTTTTTACTAAACTCAAGGGATGTTAAATGGCGGCTGGCAGGAGAAGACACTGTTAGAATAATTATAACAACAGCAGGCGAGTGGTTTTATTCATTCTTCTGTATGTTTATAAATGCTCATCTTCAAAAGATCAAAACAGTTATACCTTAAGCAATCCACAGACAAGCAACAAAGTAACAATGTTTTGCTTTTTTTTAAAGCAATAGTCTCATTTACTGCCTAAATTGATTGTCTTAATAATAAACACATGGCCATCATTGTTAACGCTCAGATAATAAAATTAATTCTAATCTTTTGGTGTAATTTTTAAGAGTTTACAGTGTTTAAAAAGACCAAAGGCATTTGTTCACACTAATTACATTTGTACAGTAAGTTTGCTGCTCTAAACCACAATCACATTTTATTACCAGTGTATGGTGATAAAAGCCTTATTAGATTATACTGATATGTAAACAGAACTTAAAATCACAGTTTTGCTGTTCAGACAGCACAAATGTTGGAAGATGTTTCAGATTTCAAACATTTTTAAAACTTTTTGATTTGGCAGCAAGAATAATACAGTACAGAATCTGACTTTATTTTGCATCTGACTTTTTATTTACTTTTTCTTTATTACTATTAACTTTTGCAGAGCAAAAATATTAATAACAACAGCATTTAGGTTGTGCGGGACACCCTCTTTCTTTCCGAGTTATTTTAGTTATACAGAGTTATACAGACAGTGAAAAGATAATTACATTTATGCATTTAGCAAATCAAGTTACACATTTTGTCGGTATATGATTGAACCCACAACCTTTGCGCTGCTAATGCAAAGCTCTAGCAACTGAGCCACAGCAACACACTGGGTCTCCTGCAAAACTGAACAGAATGATATATTAGATGCTTAAAGACAGAGACGCAGGGAGATTAGTGTGACTGAATGGACCCACTGCTGGACCCCAGGCACAGTGTTCAGAAAGCTGCAGGGCATTCAAATCCAGAATCCAGGAGAGATGATGTTTACAGTCACAGAGAGCCATCAGACTGCATGCTGCATTTTTGAACAGTAATTTAATGCCAATGAGAATGAAGTTTTACTGCAACTTTCCATCCACACACAAAATAGACAGAAGCGTCGCAAAAATCTCCTCGCAAAAATAACCTCTCATGCTGTGAATGAAGACCTGTCCTGCCTCTACAGGAAGCCTCTAATGGCCATTTGTGTCACCACAATCTGCTGGTATTTAGTAGCAGATTAGGTTCAAACAAACCTCTATTTTATTATACATCTGGTAGTTTCCTTAATTTTTGTTAGAAGCCAATCACAGTTAACTGAATTACAATATACACACTGCAAAAATGATTGTTTTCAGTCCTTTTAGACTTGCATGTTTTCAAAAGTCAGACTGACATGTAGCCACACGTTGCAATATTGTCATAACTGAAGTTATGATGGCCAGACTCCTCTCACCCGTTTAGAAGCAGTGACCACTGACTTTCTTAAGCTCTTTTCCACTGTAAATGAGCCTTTTATCAGTGTAAAAATATTGTTATGATAATGTTTCTGAGGGAGGCAAAGTGTTTATTTTTACCACACTGGCATGAATATTCATAATTTGTTATATACAGTGTATCACACTGATGTTATAAAATAAAAAAATAATTGTGCTAATTTTGTTATCTCGTCATTTCTCTTGTCGTTTCACCAGGTGTTTGCCAAACTTAATTATTTATTATTTTATTAATTCATTCAAGTTATTTATTGCTATTAAACAGATTTTTCTAGAATGCACTGAATACTAATTCAACAGATAATGTCAAACAAATGTATGACTTTAAATGTTGCATACAGGAAGGTTTTGTTTATATGTGAGCTTATATGTGATTATACATTTGCCACTTAACAAGGTGAGCAGCAACTGTACACACGTTCATGAAACCTTCATGAAATTATGAAATCCTTTCTTGAATCTGGTCGTTTTGCAGCGTGACACTCAAACTAGAGGCTGAATTTCTGTGTCTCCCATCAGATTTTCTGTCCAGCCGGTGACTCTTGCTGTATGTCGGGTGATGGCAGGAACCAAATGTTTGAAAGTCATGCAGTGAGGCATTTGTCAGTTTGACAGTATTTAGTTTACATGACGTGTGCATTTGCTGTGGGAGGCAGGAAATGTCAACAAAGTTTAGTATGTTACAATTATGTTGCATCATGATACCAGTGTTGTTAAAGAGCTTTTTGAAGGTTCTGAAAGCGGTTCGGCTCAGAGTTTTGAGAATTACAAGCAGGGTTATTTATTTACCATCAGTTATCTGTAGAGATGCTTCGTAAAGAAAATTCTATTTGAAATACCAGAATAAAAATATCACTTTTGCAGTGTTATATTTATCACAATGCTTTCCTGAAGAGCTGATGATACCACCCACACAATTCTCTCTGCTTTATATACTGTCATACTGTAAAAATAATATCAGAAAGAAACAAGCTGTTTTGACATTTGATGATATTTTTATAATTTCTGAGGTAGGAGAAACTATTTATCAGCACACCATCATCTGTGTTTTCAACACTGTGTGACGGTTCGCTGAGTAACACCATCTTTGCAAAAAGACGTGTGGCTTTTCTAAATACTGACTGGACTGAAATCAAGGTCTGTCTGCCAGTTTTCCAGGGCAGATGGCCAATGTTTTATTTTAATCTAATTACTACATCAAACATTTAATGCATTTTTACAACACTGTTAATGCTTCTAAACTCAACATGTTTCTAAAGTCAACAAAATGTTTCTAAAGTCAACATATTGCTGTTGTAATTGACGGGAATGCCAGAATATTTGTATCCATATTTATTTATAGTCAGAATAGAAAAGTTTGTCAGGTCAAGATTTAGATTGTTACTTATAATATGATTTATCCAGAACATATATAATGTGAGCTAGATGCCTAAAACTGAAAATCACACTTAAAACAACAAAACATTGCAAGTTTGCATTAATTCCTCGTTTGGTCTCATATACTTCTTGTGTTCATGAGTTTGTTGTCCTGTCTTTAGTCAATGCTGAGGTTTTAGTGGTTGTTTTAGTGTGTTACTGGTCCTCGTGCATTATTTATAGTAACCACCCGTGACAAGTATAAAGTAGCTTACTATTAATATCTTTATGTATAAACTTTTTAAATAAGGTCTTGAATGCTCCTCCCCATTATCAGAACAGCCGTGTTTGTTTTCTCTTAGTTACAGCACAGTCAGCGTTTATGTCATTAAATTCTTCCTCTTAACCATCGTTTCAGTACCTGCAGATGCACCAGTGATGCCGCATTAGATGCTGATGTGCAATATTCAGAGATAATGACTGCAGCACGCTCACAGAACTCGTTTCATGCTTTTACAGAGATACTGTATATTCCTCTAGGGAAACTGTATCGTAAGCAACACTACAGCACTTGTTCCCACAGGACGCCATGTTGATGACAGTGTGTTATAGAGTTTACACACAGACTGTCTTTTTTCCTGTGTGAGGACACAGCATTAGATTTTTCCCAGCATGCAATGCAGCTCAGCACGCATCATAAAATGTCAACGCAACTCTCTATATCCCACATAACAGTCGCATTAAGGACTAACAGGGACTCCCTGTTACTTTCTAATATTAATTCTTTCTTTAGCCAGTTCTGTTTATTGTATTATTTTAAATGAAATCATTCGATTTATTGAAATGAAGATCGTGTTTAGTGAATTTTAGTCGTTCAGCTTCAGTCTGTGATTTCTCTGTGAATTCTTTGGAGATTTCAGATCCGCTAGCCGTGGTGAGCCAATCAGAATGAAGTCTTTCTGATATGAGTGATGAATATTTCTTCTCATGGGAGTGTTTATTTCAGACTTATAAACACAGCTACAGCAGGAAGAGTCTACAGAGGCAGCTTGTGTTATTACTCTTGAAGTAAACAGTTTCACACATTTGAGTGCCGTCGGGGGTAATGTGACACTTCTTTTGTAGTTATGAGCTAAAGGCTTCTTCTTATACCTCTGATCTGAGATCAGAACTATGGCAGTAGAAAAACAGTGATTGGTTATTTGTACTAAGAAATGTATTTCTTTGTATTACCCCATACCTGAACCATAGCAATTATTTTTGATTGGACCACAGTGTATCCATGGCAACAGTAGCCATGCGCCACTCCGCGAGTACTGATCCACTTGAGACTCAACCTTACAAGACAAGAAAATGGGTTGATGTTTAGGTTATAGTTCAGCATGTGTTACTGTAAGCAGTGGCCTGTTGCCTATAATGTATACACGCATGCATGTTGTCTAAATCAACTACAGAAATGTTATCTAAGGATTAGATAACAGTAGAAATGTGTGTTTACTGTACAGTTTTTACAGTGTAGACTGCATATTAATCTGTTTTACACACTCTTTATGCTGTGCAGGGAGTGCTGGACAGCACATGATACATCTCAATACATCTCTCAGAAACAGCCATTACAAAACATACTTTCACAGTTCCAAAAGATACTTTTCATTACAATGCTTTTAACTTCAGTACATTAGCTAATGTTCACATTTCCTGTCTGTTTTGATGGTATCGGCTGGTATTTTTTAAAACTAGGGTTAATATAAAGATAAATTCAGAGACAAAAAAATCATCCAGTGTGTAGCCCTCGAATTTCTTTAACATCTTCTGTTTATTAGTGATTATAAAGTAATATAATTATTGATATAAAATTATTAATTATAGAATTATTATGTGATGTCTCATTGATTGGCAAGAACAAAAAAATGTTTGTGTGTGTTCTTTAAAATCCACTATGCTTATCTCAAAAAACAGACTATTTATTTTAATAGCTTAATTTTAATCTAGCTGTGTTATGAAGTCTTGTTACCCTTTTCCCTGTTACCGTTGGTCACTTGAATGACTTTACCTGCAAGATTGACTTAATTATGGTTAGAGGCAAAGCGTGGGAGACCCTGAGGGCAACCTGAGCAGCTTGACTTCTGACAAGCTGGAGAAAAGTTTATCCCTCAGCTTCTGAAACCACTCAAGCTTGACTCGTCTTTTTATAGTGAGCTGAGATGCTCAGGAAATCTGGAGGAGAATTTAAAAATCGAGAGATAGTTGTACATCGGCAGATGAGATGTGGTGGGATTGCCTGCTTCATTTTTATTCCGGTGGGCTGTATCTTCTCTGCCTTATTAATCTTGGGCCAAAGAAAGAAAAATTCAATAACAAGCTCTACCCCAGCACAGAGAGAAGATGTCTTTACTCCACTAGAAGATCTGAATTCATCTGTCCAGGTGTTCACATTGTCATTCAGGTCTACAGCAGATGTTTCAATGTTCTGCTTGTGTTTTATTTCAGAACTGTGATCCTGGAAGTTCTCAAAGATGAGAAGCATGAGTGAATCTGAGGAGACAAGTGTACAGACAGACTGTGATCCATCTTTGTGACAATGTGTGAAATGTTTCAGGTGTTTGAGAAGGGCTGAGAGGGTCAGTGGGTCAGTGGGCGTCATTTGATCAGTAAGTAAACGCCACGGCTTAACAAAGTACATAAGTTATGCAATCTTATCTTTACACATCAGGCAGTCAGCTGAGATGTTTATTTAAGATGCATACTCTCCTGTGTTTAAATTTTCCAATTATTTCAATCACACAAATTTAAAAACATTTTAAAAACATTTCAAACACACACGCACACACACACAGGTGAAACTCAGGTATTCAGAGAAACAAAATAAAAACATTTAGTGAGTCCTGGCAGTGCATCAGTGTACAGTAAGACTGTGACTCTGGATTTCTGCATAAGTCGTCTAGATAAAGTCTGGATAAAGTCTGGATAAGCTATTGTCATGTTACTTAAATTGCAATCTCCTTAAATAAGGGATTTATTTATGATGAGATTTAATTAGTTAAATGTGATGATATCACTTCAGTGTCACTTTATTCCTGTTTCACACATATTATAAAGGGATCAAACTGCAGGTGAGAGAGGCTGGAGAAGATCTTCAGCTCTGAGACTGATGTACGCACAGTGCTTTTCTTCATGCAGGTTTAAGGCTGCTGAGCAATGATCTCATCTTCTCCAGCCCTGATAAAAGTTTGATATATAGATACAAGCAGTTCATGAGGAAGCCCAGTCCTAAAGATCAACACACACACAATGAAATGATGTTCTGATGACACAGAGACTCTGAGCTCACAGTCATAAATCATGTATATCAGTCACAGTGTGTGTTTTGGGATAATGCTGAATAGCTCTGATGCTTCTTATTTGAGACAGAATGACAACGGATGGCTCAACATATGCTGTTTCCTCTTATTTTCATACATTTTGAGTCATTACTTCACTAAAAGTTGCTTACCAAGTTGCTACGGTAAGATATGACCCGGCAACAATTTGTTCTGTTTTGCGCTGTGCATGCGGTTTAGATCCTTCTAGGTTCTCACATTAACTGAGAGCTCTGCATTGCTTGTCATTTTTACATTTATTTGTATAAAAATATTCTGTCAGGGAAAATAAAACAATACTTCAGACGAGCGCTCAAAGCAACTGGGTCAATTATTAGCCAGTTGTTTCATGATCTTTTGTTTTGCTAAACAAATTTGTTTTCTTCTGCAATACAGTTTTATCATGTCATCCTTTCACAAAGAGTAAATATACGTTGTTTTCAAGTTGTGACTGGCTGAATTCAGATTTTCTGCCACATAGAACATGAGAGTCGAAAGTGAAACGTTTGTTACTGCAAACATGTCGCCAAAACATATTAAAAGGTCTCAATCTTTCAGTAACTTATTATTTCTCATGTTATGAAACCATGTATGTCTACTGGTTACCCTGGCAACAGAGCACCTGGTGCTAACCAATAGTGCTGCGACTAACTTCTGTCTGCCAGCAAATCACTGAGATGCATATATCTCAAATATTTACTGCAGCTGCTTTAAGATTCCTGAAGAAATACTATCACTGATATTAAATAAAACTAAATTAAACAGATAAGAAATGATAGAAAATTAGAAAACAAAATAGAAAAGGAAAAATTGTTGGCTGTCACCTTTATCACATGCAAGTCAGGAAAATGCATCAGTAAGCAGATTTCAATCTTTAAAGGTGTCACAGCTTCGTAGTAAACATGCAAAGACAGCATGAAAACATGATAATTAAATATTGAATGGCCTGTTTGTGTGAGCGGGTCATAATGTTAATTTACAACAAAACCTGCAAACATACAGCAAAAACAGACATTGTGTTTCTAGCTGTAGAACTTCATGGTTCATGTTGTTTTGGTGTTCAAACGTTACTTGTATTATTATGTTTCAGTGTAACTTTAATGTGTGCTATGCATGATATTTGCAAACAGATGCATGTTTAGTCAGCAGTAAGGCATGAAATGTTTGTTCAACTTTAGCTCAACGCAAACCAAGTGATTAGAAACGTTTTGTCTAATCACTGTGTCTGGATCAATATTATTGCCTCTTTAATTATTAAAGATGTCAATTCAACTTAATCTTTAATGTTCTTTAATTGCAATGGCAGGATGGGGGCAGGTCTGTAAAATAATCTTTCTGTTTTGAGTGCTGCTCATTTTTCTGTCCCTGGAGCACAAACAGAAGCAGAGGAAAGGTCACGGGACCCTTGCTGAGAGACCCCGACAGTGTGTTTGAATGAATGGAAGAGAATAATAGAGACATTTGAAAGAGAAACACTACTGTAGGTTTTAGTGGCTTGAGGGAAACAGGAGGGCTCAGTTTGCTTCAGCCATTGGTTTTGCTCCAAATAATACCTGCTGACCTACAGACCCCTTCTGTGCAGTGTTCCTGTAGCTCGATTGGTAGAGCTTTGTGCTAGCAGCAAAGGTTGTGGGTTCGATTTCCAGGGATCACATGTACTGGTTAATTGTGTACCTTGTACTGTAAATCGCTTTGGATATCTGCCAAATGCATAAATGAAAAAATGAGGGTGACATCAAGTTGAGAAGCAAATTAAGAGTCAGAGAATAATTATAGCATCACTGTAAAAATATAAGCATTTACTGTTTTAGGCAGAAATACTGAATGGCTGCTCTAAAGAAGAGCTGAGGCGATTTTAACAAGCAGCCCTGTGTACAGTTTTAACTGACCATGTGCCTGAAGACTAAATGTTCATGCATAACACTTAATAATTTAAACTGTGACCTTACTGCAGTGTGACATATGAAGCAGTTAATGACCATGAAAAAATGAAGTTTAACATAATTATAGACTAATATTTAAATAAGACTAAAAATCTGTGTATATATACATATATACTGTATATATATATATATATACACACAGATCTGTATATATATAGTGTCTTTTAAGGTTCAGCTGTGACAGGAGAGTTTCTCAGCCATGATTCCCATCCAGCCTGTGTCCCAAAAGTTCCACTACTGTCTAATCCGTCCAGACAGCCACACGGATGATGAGACATGAGAGCAACATTTTCTTCAGCAGTGAGAGAACTGTTTGAAACTATTTCTTTTCATCTTGGAATTGGCTTGGAAGAGTGAGGTTAGAGGTTTGCCAATCATTTGTTTAGCTTTTGTTTGTATGAAATACAGATTCTGAGGCTTTTGCTTGTCTAGCTCCACATTCAAGTAAGAGCCTGTCTGTCTATTTTCCAGTTTGAATGCTTTCTGCATATAAAACACATGCATGGAAGGTTCTGGGCTTTGTCGTCTGTCACTCTCTGCTCCATCCTGTCCTTTCTTTTTTAAGACACTTCTCAGCTCCCACTAGCTGTTGTTAGCAGGTGCAGTTGTGCCTCTGTGCAGTGAAGCAAGGCCTCATGAATTAGTTTCAATGTGCAAAGCAGCCATGTGGAATCTTCAATGCCTTCCACTTTTAGCAGAACAACAAGGAAAAGCAATCAGTAGTTTCACATAGACTTGAACTTGCTATTTTCAGCTATTTTTTGTCCAAGATTCGTCAACTTAGACTAAAATGTAAAGTGATAAATCACAATTCTTTACTCTTTGGGATGGACGTAAGTGGAGCAAAATTTGTTAGCGGCCGTTGGGTGCGTCTCTGTTTCCTGTCTGCTCACATAAAGACTGTGTGCTAAATCAGTGTATGCTAAATTTATAAGTGTGTACTATCTGCCCTGCAGTGTTTGACACTCTTCAGAAGTTTCTCATTTACATTTATTCATGTATTATAAGCTGAACAAAGTAGACTTACAAATAAGAATAATTCAAGCAGAAACAATTAATTCAAGGAGAAAACACGCAAATCAAAACAGTGAAACGCTAGAGCAAAAGTTTAAATACAAGTATTTAAGCAGTTTTTAAAAATGACAGTAAATTGATTGCAAAAAAGCGCAAGGGAATCTTAAGATGAGTGTTTTGAGTGCATGAGTGCACTACAGCTGCAGGTGATGTTATTAAATACAGAATGAATCACTGTGGTTTGATATTTGTTTATTTGTGTGCGTGTGTGTGTGTAGCTGCTCTGGAGATGTGTTGGTATCAGTGTTACTGTGTTTGTGTGGGTGCTTAAACAATTTCTGCAGGCTCAAACTCAGATGAGATTGTGTGGCTCTCATTAATACATTGATTCTTGACATTCAGGCGCCTGTGCGTGTGTGTGTGTGTGTGTGTGTGTGTGTGTGCGTGTGCATGTGTGCATGTGCGTGTCACTGTAATAAAGTCTAATTTAATTGTGACATAGGAGACACAGCACATCCCATTTTGGCCTCACTGGTGCCGTGAGCAGCAGTAATAGCCGGCTGCTCTCTGATAAGCACTGAGGCAGTAATTGGGGTGTCAGCACACAGGTGTGATGTCCCCCCACATGTTTCTCTGAGGAATATAAGAGGACTGTGTGTACAGCTACCTGACTCTAATTAAAATGAATCAGTGTATCTGTCAATGGACTTTATGTGGTAATACATTGTCATGCATTTTGTGCGTGTTTGTGTCGGTTCAGTATATATGGTGTAATATTCAAGCTTGTTGCTGATTCTAATAATGATCGTACACTGTAAAAACACAGAGCTACGGTTTCATCTGATTTACTGAGTGTTTTTTACAGCATACAGAGGTTCACGGTTCAAGGAAATATGGAAACTGTAGGTCATTTTCTACCATAACACAACACACTACTGAGACACAACACTGCAGTGTATTGTGGGATATCAGTGTAAATGATTGTGTTCTGTTATGGTAATGAGTGTTTTTTATATCTCAGATATACTTGTAGGCTGATATAACAAACATTAAACAATAGACTCAATATTACAAAACAGTAACTTAAAGTAACAGAAAAGAGCTAACTACTGTAAACACATAATTAAGTCAATCTAAATTAAAGACTACTGTACACATGTCAGCATTACAGTTAATCCTGTAATATACAAGAGATTACTGTAAAGCAGACACAGTTAATTATTGTGATTCTAAAGCTACATCAAAGTCAGTTCTGTACATGATAAAATCATTTATTGATTCATAATTCATAATAATAAAACTACTGCTATAAAAATTACAGTAAACGTGCATAAACTAAAAGCCAGGTATATAATACAGTATACAGTCACTGAATTTTGTGAAACCAGTTTGCATAGTTAGACGAGAGCTCAGCCTCTTTCTGTCAATTTATAGACAGAATGATGGAAAAACGAGCAACAGGACTGACCATCAATTTAATGAACGTGTCCCATTAAAACTTCACACTTGAAATTCTTCTTGGTTGAGTTCCCTCAGAAGTGGCCTCCAGTACAACCACTAAAGCTTCCTGCGCTCATTTTACAGCCATTATAAAGCAGGACATGATTCAAGTTCTTTTGGAGTTAAAAATTTGTGTTTAAAATTCTGAAGTCCTGCAAATGGATCAGTTTGTTTAAATACTGCTTCTGGTGTGTGCGGGTACACACTGTGATGTAGTGTGTATTTCTGCGTATTGCGTCTGATTATTAATGACTGTTCAGAGACCCGCATCTGCCCACAGTCCTGCAGTCGGTACTGTATCTGTCACTCAAACAAGGTTCATTCATTCTTAAGAGACCAAGCAAAAAACATATTGTCATTTTACAGACACTAAATTGTATCACAACACTGATTGTAGTTGTACTTTGTAAAATGTCTTTTTCACAGGCTGGTGTGAAAATAGCGCCATCTACTGTGACTCTCATGTCTGTCTGATAAATGAAAGAAATCTGAGTTTATATAAAAATATAAAAGTTTGCTTGTTAGAGATGAAATGTTTGAATGTTAGACGCTTGAATGGATCTGTAACTCAACTGCACAAACATTAACCATTAGTCAGATTGTTGATTTTAAAGGCTTGTTTGGTTATTATATAGTACAGCTGAGTATTAGTTTAAGCCATGCAAGCTAAACCAGCTTAACTGCTGTTCAGTTAAAGTTAAGGTAGTTATTACTGCACGTTACAGTTAAAGTCATAGTCTAATAATACAGTCGATTGTTCTGTAATTCGCCACTAGAGGTCAGTCATGAATCACTTTAAACCAAAAGCGCGTTCATGCGTAAAACAGGTAAATAATATAAATAAACACGGCCAATAAATTACATTAACATTTATTTTTCTGTTATGGAAACGTTAATTGCCATAAATGTACAAAAGAATTGCATATATATTGTAATGGTGATGAAAAATAAAAGTAAAAAGGTAAACATTAGCAAACAAAAGTAGGTTTGTGAGCTTATTGCTCATAAATAATCAGTTAAAATGGTTATTAACATGTGTAAGATCGTAAGATTGTGTTTTAAATGTGTGAAATTTGAACTGTTGTTGGTGTGACTGTAGGGAAGGAGTGGCTTCAAACTCAAACACACCTCAGATATTTCACAGCTGGACTTTGACTCCCAAACTTCAGGAAATAAGAAACACGCAACTGTACAAGGTTAGTGAACAGCGTATATTTATAATACACTGATGAGGGTGTTTGGATAAACACGAGTTGTTTACAAGATTTATTATATAAACCTGGTATTTAAATTGTAAAGATACTCTTTGAAATGTTACATTGTTACAAAACAAGTGTTTCCAAAGTGTCACTGCGTGGATATGATCACAGGACAAGAGAATGAAGGGACTTTAATGGTTATAAGATGATTTGATGTGAATCTGTGTGTTGTATGTGGAGAATATAAGAGGAGATGAAGGCATGTCTGCGCAGGTACAGTAACGTGTGCGCGCATTCCAGTGTGTACAGAGAGCGCGTGCACATTCAGTACAGACACAACTCTCCACAAACACAC
>JAZGTK010012869.1:0-14660 GCA_036877625.1 Ambastaia sidthimunki | reverse complement strand
GATTCCTCATTAAACTGTAATCTCTATTTTTCTCACTGTTTCCTATGACCACTATCTCTCTCTTCTCAATCCCACCGCGCTGCATGACGTTCACAGGCGAAGACTTGGAGCGAAATGACGGGACACCAGCAAAGCCTTTCCTAATGTCTCCTGGTCTAAAAAGAATTCTGGGAAGGGCCGAACAAAGCCCACAAAAGACACGAGGATAAAACTCCAAACCTAATTAATACATGAGAAAACTCAAAAACTTAGCATGCATGTACTCACATATTGGCTGTAACAGACTATACCTACATAACAGTGTACTGTAACAGGAGCTGAGAATTATGGGAAGCGGTCTGGTGACCAACCACCTCAAGAAAAGACACCAAAGACTCAACACTGTAACAGCAAGTAATCCAGGACACAGAGCTTTGGCCTTTCCGACACAGACCTACACTGCATACCAACATGTTTGCCTCTTACCGCTGACCGCTGCCTTACTCTGTGACTGTCAGAGCAGTAACATTATTAGTCAGTCAACGACTATACGTAGAGAAAACTGCCTGAGATTTGGCATCAATGGCCAGCTGAGGACACTTTCTGGTGAAGTAAAATCCACATAGAACATGAGGAATTGTGTTATACATACATTTTCAGTGTAAAGCTGTATGAGTGGTTCATTTATTACAGTTTAAAATGCTCACATATTGCTTGGGCTGGTTTTACAGCTTTTGATAAATTGTCATTTGAGGTGATTATTTTCTAACATTGCAATGTAGTGAAAAATAATGTTGATTTTATGAAACCAGCTAATGGGTCCCTTTACACCAAGATCACACAAATACAGTACTGTACTTTTTAAACTGTTTGCATATTTGTATACAGCCACATTCACAGCATCAAAACCATTTTTGATGTAAATTCATTTTTATATGATTACAGTCTGTGAAGATCATCTTACGGATAACATTTATTATTGGTATTTTCCATAAATAAGGACATTGTTTTTTTTTATATACAGTCTGCTTTTCTCCATATAACTGATTATAAAGATACATCTGCAGTAAATACTGTAGAGCACAGAGTTTTATGCTATATTCTTCCAGATCATAATTTCTGATCATGTGTTAGGAATTTTGGCTGAAAGAATCTTACTGCAAGCCACACTTAAGATCCTATCGCTGCAGTTCAGAGTAATGGAGAAACATTTCTCTGCACAGATGTAGCTCTTCATTCAAGTTTAAATTATAATTACTGAACATTTTTAAATTATCCTAAGAAAAGCAAACTGTGGTTTGAGTCATACATGAACACATTGGGAGTCATACAGTATTTACCAGTAGCTGTATTTTCCAGCTCTAAGTAAAAACATTAACAAATAGTTAATCAGCCCAGTATCCAGATGGTCGCTGGTTCGATTCCCAATGCTGACAGAAAACAACTGAGGTATCATTGAATAAGGCACCTTACTCCAGCCGCCCTCTGCTCTGGGTGTGTGTTTACAACTTGCTACTCTGATGTGTGTGTACTAACTGGATGGGTTAAATGCAGAGGGCAAATGTCTAAGTGTCACCTTACTTGGCCAGAGTGTCACTTCACTGTTCCCTCGTACCTTTTATAGAGTGCTTAATACCTTTTACTGAAATCAGCAAAGGGCTTTCAAAATATTGTGTAGTTAAGTATATTGTTTGTTATTTGGTGAAGGATAATCAACGTAGACATGCATTAAAAATATGCTTCCTACAGGGTTGGCATAATGCTGTGATTCATGCAGTGAATAAACAGAGTCCTGTAAACCTCCTGAAAAGCTCAAACCATTATAGTTTTAAAAAGTCCTTTAGTTGTTTATGGATTTTGTTTTCGGTGCTACGTCAGATAATTTTGACGTAGAAAGTTACTGTGTTCAGAACTGTTCTTGTTTTGTGAGATGCAACCTTAAACGGCTACTACTTAAGTGCTACCGTTTTATAATCTAGGTTTAAAATTATTTTGTAATGTTCTGGGACTGGGTATTTATTGAATTTGTACCTTTTGTACCACAAGTGTGTGATTTTTATATTTAAATAAAACTATTGAAATAATGCTACATATAAATTGCCCTGAATGATCCAGGTCCATTTTACACTTTTTTTTTTTTGTCTTGTCAAACAATGTGGCACAGCTGTGATAAATCTCTCACCAACAAACATTTCTCCAGGCTAAATTCCCTCTATTAAACGGCTATTAGGATGCATTGAAACATCACACCAGATTTTAAAGTTTTGTAAATCTTTCACCAGAAACCATTAGCTAGCTACACACTTAACCCTATGGTGATATTTTTACAGTAAAGAAAAAAAAAATCACCCATAACATGGGATAAGTAATAAAGTTTGTGTACTTCCAGCTCTAGACCTGAAGAAAACCCAAGATCTGTGGCTCAACACTTTTAAGCAGATCGCTGAGGATAATCCTCATATAGACTCACCGCAGGAAAAAAAAAGGCATCATGCAGCCTGATCTTATGTAGCACAACTGCAAACTTCTGTTTTTGCTGACCTTCATATAGTGACTGCTCTTGGGTTGCACAATTTTAAAGGATTCATAGCTTAAATGACTAAATGATAAAGGAAATGCGTACTGCATCTTTGCTCTTTAGAATGGACACTTATGACGCTTGGGGATTAAAAAAAGCAATAAATATTTAGTGATTATAATATACTATTATATGATTATACTATGCAAGATATACACACACTCCCTCAATAGCAATCTGTATGACAGAAATTGTAGACCGCATTATCCGTTTAGTTCTATGCTCAGGAACAAATCCTGACTGAGCTTTGCATTATTACATGAGAAATAAACTGGTATGCTAGTAAATGCAAGACTTTCCCATCACTTCTAAATTCCAGAGCAACGCTTTAAATAAACACGTCCCTCTACAGAAACCCCTGATATAACCACCATAACACAACCACTGAATGCAAAAAAGCCTTCCAGAAATCAATTAGCACTACAAGTAAAAATCACTCATCTCAGCCCTGAGGATATTTAGTTACTCAGATTTTATTGGCTTTTCTTCAGCTTCCAAGTTTTCTTAGATCCAAACAAAACATTGTGCACTGACTAAACCGAAAACTAAGAATTCCAAGAAAAATTTATTTCAAAACAAAGTGCTCAGTCACATACAAGAAATAAATTAAACGTCATTTATTCCATCACTATATAGATATAATATATTAAACAAAAACTTCAGGCTCTTTTCACAACTATGTCGAAACTTTTTTTTTAGACCATTGCAAGACAGAAATCCTTCGGTAAGTGCCCATGGAAGCAAGAGTAACATGGGTCTTGTTCAAGACTCAGTCAATAGAAGATTGAATATTTCCCATCCTGTCATCTGACCTGACTGACGGTCCGGTGAAGCAGCGGAGGCGCATCTCAGGCGTGGCTGATGGGCAGCTGTGTCATCGAGTGGGGCAAAAGAGGCTGCAGCACCAATGAGGTGGGAGAGTGGACTACAAGTACAAAACAAAATCGTTCCGTCACAAATCTTCCATGAAAACCTAAAGCTCATGTAGGTGGGCTTAGCACAAATATTCCATCAGAAAATTAATGTACCATCCATATAGGAGTGTAGGGATGTCAGCATAGGGGTGTCCACAGGGGCAAAGGCTGTGTACTGAAGTTCATCTAATAGAGGAGGAGAGAGTCTTGCAGGCTGCAGAGACGACACTGGTGCCGCAGAAGAATGATTTGGGCTGACATGCTTCTTATGACGAGCTCGACAGTTCTGGAACCAAACCTGTACAAATGATACGAAACACTGTTTCAATACATACACAAACTTGTACTTGTATTTATACTGAAGGCAGTGAACATTATACCAAAACATCACATCAAATGAGGCATGATGCATAGCGGTGCACAAACAGCACTACACATGAAACCAAAAAGCCTTTTAAAAGATGACATCATAAAAAGCATGTCTTAAACTGCATTATACCTGAATAACCCTGCGGCTAAGACCAGTTCTTTCTGCCAACTTTTGTAAAGTTTGAGCATCTGGATTGTTGTCCTGAGCAAACTGGGCCTGCATTACCTAAAAGGGAAAAAAGTACTTCTATATAGTAGGTATGCTTATTATGGAGGGGCAATAAATAAACCTACATCCAACACATAAGCAGAGCTTTTTTTTTTTTTTTAAGTCCATTACTGAAACTATCCATAGATAAGAGTTTCAGAATGAACCTGTAGCTGGTCAGCTGTGAAACTTGTGCGCGCTCTTTTGGCTGGTTTAGGCTGATTTACTTCCTGTTCCGAGGGAACCGCTCCTTCCACATTAACCCCTTTACCTACAAACACCACAATAGGACGGAATAAATTATAGCGGAACAAAACTTCAATTGCCGTTCTGTAAGAGCCGATTAAGTGCTTTTCAACTTTATATCTTTATAACAGAAACAGAAGACATATCTTAATATATACGCACGCAGATACGCATAACATGTCAAGATTTAAATGCAACCATCCAGGCAGCTTCTAACCAGTTTCCACGGCGCGTTTTAGGTTGTCCAGCATGCAGTCATAGTGCACTCGACACAGAACTCGTTCATCCACCACGGCAAACTCTTCTCCAGTGGACAGCTGCCTTTTGCATGAGAAGCAAGCGAAGCAGGCCAGGTGGTACGTGTTTCCTTTTGCTCTACGGACCCAGTCGTTTGAATGGATGTTTCTGCCACAGTGAGCGCAACGCGTCCCGTATTTCCTGCGAGGAACATTTTTTAAGATCTTACATCCGTAAAGGCTGAACGAGCTTTTGTAACACTAGTGAGGTTGTTTATGCGATGACACTCAAGCGGAAAAACTGCAGAGACCGAATAAAAATATAGTCCATCTGGAATTTAGTGAGGCAAACTGCAAGTTTAAAGTATGTCAACGCAGTGCCTACGTAAAAACAAATCCAAGTTAAGGAAATAACATGACAACATTAACTTAGCCGTAAACAAATAGGGCAAAACTATATTTGTAAACATACAAAATGTTGGAGAATTTAGCTACTTCCCATTTAGCTGAATGTATGATCATCACGCAAAGCCACAAACTAACGGGAGCTTTATGATTGTTATGCGCTTTATTGCGGGTAAATAGTAAATATTCAGTAGTAAATATTAAATATTTTTATTACCTGAAGTAATCCAGTTTGCAGAATATCTCTTTCTCTTTTATATAACAGCTGATGTGTCTGCCCAGAGATGTTTGGCACACGCTGCAAGACAGGCATCTCACGTGCCAGCACATGTCGTTCACCTAAGGTGTAAAATAAAACTTTACAATTAAGTCAGAATTGCTTAAGTTAGAAAAATACAACTTACATGTAAAAATAATGTTAAACGCATGACATTTAATACTTTCTAAATACAATATATTAACCCCAGCGTTAGTCGAAGGACGGTTTAGTAATAAAAAGAAAGAGCCGACATTTTTTTTAATTGTAAAAAAAATAATCTGTACCTTTAGCAGATATTTGTCAACTATCTCAGTGCCGCAGCTGGTACAGATGACTTTCTCTGTCATGGCATGAGGTGAGGAGCTGGGCGACAGGGTCGACGGCGGCGAACACGATACTTCTTCAAACAGCTCTTGGGTTTTACCCTTAAAAGCAAGTAAACACATAATGCACAATATTAGGAAAACTCTAAGACGTTTTTAAAACAGCTCTAACCAACAATAGCCGTTTAAAACAACAGGTCAAGTATTTAACATGCCCATTCTGAAACCATTATAAGCTAAAGATAAAAACCTATTCCTTGGTTCTAAAATCCATAAAATACAAATCCATAAGATTCATTCTTGTTAATACCATTTCTTCGTCAGGCGCCGTTACTGTGTTGGGTGTGCAGAGGACAGCTCCTCCACAGCCCGCAGGCATGTTGAGAGCAGCGCTCGTCACCGCCGCCGCCTTTTAACCTCCGAGCCCGAGCGACCCATTAACTGCCACGCGTTCTTTGCACCATGACAGCCTCTCAGTGTAACTACAAGCCTGTGCTGATGTGCGGAAAGACACGCGTTTCTTATTCCAAAGCGTCATCCTATTTATTCAATGGATTCAGGTAATACATTTTTGTCACTTTTTAATGGTTCTTTGAGCTTATATGCAATTTTCCCAAATCAACAAGCCTGATATCGTTTTAAAACAAAGCAAAAAATTTTTAAAACGTTTCCTGAACTCTCATTTTATGAACCGACCGTTGACTCGTAAAAGAAGGAAAAGAAATCCCGATCACTCAATTTATATTAATTGCACGCAGGCGTTGCCGCAGGCACAGCTGAGGATGGTGCCGTAATTCAAGCTCAGAGAAGCCCTGGCTGTTTCACTTAGAGTCGACTGATAATAATAAATCAAGTGTGTGACGGAAAACAAAACTTTAAAAAAAATGCTTATGCAGCTTTTGTTCTAGTTTTCCACGAACTAAGTGTTTTGTGATTGTTCTGTTGTTGTAAATCTTCTAAAAACATCTAAAAAAGAACATCCGTTATCAGGATTTATTACTGAAATAAGAAAAAATGAAAATGGCAGAAACCAAGCCACAAGAAGACAGTTTAAAGGTAAGCAGCTTATATCAGATTGTTCACTTACTGTGCTTTTGCTTGGACTTTCTTTCGGTGTGGTTTGTTCATTTTTCCAGTACATTGTCCAGTAAACTATCCACCCTCAGATCTCCCACACAACGAGAATTAATCCATATGAGTCCTGCAGCTGAATGCACGTCGTGACCATGTTTTAAGTCTAACTTTTGTTTTTCCTTCGCGAGGGTGGAACTTTTCCTTGCATTTTCTCACTCCCCTGGCCGCACCTCCCTGTCACATTTACACACGCCTATTATTTTGAGGGTGAGTTGCAATAAAAACATCTGTGGACGAACAATGAGCCGCATTACATTTGTTGAATTAAGAACGCACTATAATGTTTAATGTAAAAAGTATTTTGGAAACGGATATTAAGACGATAACTGTATGTTGCATGTAGATACAGCATGTCTTTGCTACAGTAAAGTAGAAGCGCATCATTAAAGATGTTAATAGTTTTTTGCTTTAAAATCGTTATAACTGCAGTCGTTTTTTCTTGCACTTTAAATGCATTGGCATGATATCTTTGCGGTCTATTGCAAATAATAAATTATTATTAATTTGCATCATTGCAGTTCTTTCCCATATTGCGCAGATGATATTATTAACATGATGCCTATTTGATTAGCTGCTGTTTATTTATGCGCACCAGCACACCCTCATCATATTGGTGTGGAAATATGCATGAAAATCGAAATTTCTCATTTTGTAATTTATAATGTAATGATTCATTTTGAAAAATGTATATTTCTCTGTTTTCTATTGGTGGAATAAAATGTTCAGGAAATTCTCAAATTTTCAGGAAAAGTATAAATAACAAGTATAGAATACTGGGAGTTTTGGTTTTTTTTTACATTCTTAAATTTTTTGTAACATTCTTTCTTGTTTATTGTTTTGCGTTTAAAATTAGCTTTTACTTTTGTTAGTTTATTATTTTATTGCATTTATTGTTTTAATTAATTTAGTTATTGTTTATTAAGTCTAATAACTTTAAGTTTTTCTTTAAATGTCTGAAGAAATTTAATTTACTGCACAATGTTTCTTCCGTTTTCTTCAGATTTCTAAAACTACTTCAGCATTATAATGGTTTATCTGCTGATAAGAATGTTTATAAGTACAACTTAATATTATTTAATTAAGAAAATAAATAAAAGGTGTGAAAAATACGTGCAAAAACAATTTATATAATCCGAGGTCATAAATTAGCTTCCACCTATATTCCACCTATATTTATTAACATTTTAACTAGGCTATTTTACCTATTATTTACGCAATAAAATACGTTACATTATGTTTACCAATGTAAAGGAATTGATAAGATATAATTTGTGATTTTAATAACCTTTTATATAGCCAGACATGTAAAATAAACAGAGCCGGGTTTAATTTCTGCTGGCTTATATATCTGCATTAACAGACACTGACGTTTTAATTACAAGAGCAATAATAACAGCTTCCACACACATTATTCCTGCCTGTTCGGATTGTTGTGTTTGACGTGGAGGATGTGAGGCTGTATGGGGATATGTGAGAGGTGTCAGTCAATCAGAGAGGGTGACCTTTTTACATCAACTTTCTGTTTTGACAGAGCAGAGCAGATTTTTTTATATATGTATATTTCCTCTCCAGGGAGACTTTCTCTTCTTTTTGTGTATGTACTGTCAAGCAAGCAAAGCATGATTGTGTGGTTTATTATTGCTGTTGAAAAACGTTTCATGTTGACATAACCACTAACTGAGAAAGAAGGGTGACCAGTACAATGTCATAATTTTGTCATGTTTGTTTGAATGTGAGCTGAATGTATTACATCACTGGCTAAAATGATGTAGTCTTCATTTAGCTTATTTTGTCATGCCTCAACATCTCGTCTTATCTCTTAATGGTTCAAAGCATTGTGGCATTATGGTACAATGAAGAAATTCCCAATTTTGGAATTAGTTTAGTGTTCTGGAATGTTCATCTTACTCTACTTAAAATTCCTCTCCTCCTCTTTGTTTATTTTTCTATTTCTTTGCTTGCATTGTTTGTATGATTTTTTAGTTGCAGTGGACACATATCATGCCTCCAGTCCCCCACAATAAAAGCCCAGATGCATGAATTCTTTCATGTATAAACTCATGGTGAACCTCAGTGTGGAAATGGATAGCCATTTACAGTCTCCTCGAGCAAGCCACATCTCTCTTTGTAGCATTGTACCACAACTCTATGCAAAGCTTCCCAAAAGTTCCTAAAATTCCATTTTTTTACGGAAAGATGCTTCTTTGTGCTTTTACAGGCCATTTTTCATCTAAACTGTTCTTCACATTTTCCCACTGATCTCTGACTCTTACTTTAGAGTAGACTGGTCAATGTCTCGGTTGAGATGGGTGGAAAGATTGTTTGTTTTAGGTCTTTCTTTTTTCTTGGTTTTCACTCATGTGGTGGTTTAAAAGGTATCCTACTAACTGATGATATTTTGTGTTATTATCATTAATTGAAGGAGATTTTATTGATGATTATCATCATCCTCTTTTATGTTATCCTGAACCTTTGAAAAAATAATACGTGACATCTTTATAATTGGAAAACGCTAACCATTCTTAAAGAGAAAGAAAACCATCTAGAGCCATTTTGAGAGAGAGAGTGTGAGAGCCATTTTTTATTCATTGACTTTCATTCATAAAGTGGAGATCTGATGTGTGTGCGTGTGTGTGCGTGTGTGTGCGTGCGTGTGTGTGTGTGCGTGTGTGTGCATGTGTGTGTGTGGGGAATTATGTGCTGTAACACGACACTGAAGGTCTAGGAGGTGAGGGGTCTCAGAGCTCCTTGACTTTAAGTAAATGGGGTCTGACAGGTTGATCTGGAGTGCAGTGGTCATGTTTCCTCACCAGTTCTGCTGGCATTGCAGCTAGAGCCAATGCAGGAACAGAAACCCTTTTTGGCAGATGTATGACAGCACAGTGAGTCTCCAGACACTGAGGGGAAAACACACAACTGGATGGAGGCCTGTGCTTATTGAAGCAACAGTGCATCACAATTTTAATGGTAATCCAAAAACATTGCAAAGATCATTTATCATGTTTGATAACACCAGAAAGTGTGACCTAAACATTTAAATGATATTGCAGGAAATTATTTGAGTTCTCCCCCTTCCTGGAAATCATTGATCATTGCCACATTTCATTTGTATGCCGCGTGTCCATATTTGTAATGGACCAAAGATAATACTGAAAATAGTTCACTGAGGGATTGTGATTCTAATTTAAATGTAATGTTTAAGTTTTGTCATGGCATTAGTTTAAAATGTCTTCAATTTATTTTTAAATTTCTTTGTTATTAACCTAATGATGACATTATGCACTTATGGGCCCCACAACGTACAAATATACTAAATACAAAACCTGATTATTTTTGTAATCCTGATTATCCTGATTATGTAAACCTGATTATCTCAGCGTATTCCAAAAAGTGTGAAAGTATGCAGGGAGTTCACATAATCAATGTTTGCTTATATTTTGATTAGTAAAGTAAAGCAGAACATTTACAAATAATTTTCATTCAATTTACATTTTTTCTGTTGTTTTTGAAAATCCAATTTCAATGTTTAAAATGTTTTCATACTCTATCTGCAGCTACAGCCCCCTTACTATTGTGTTTACTCATTGGTATTTCATTACCGGTAAACTTGGCTTTGTAGTTTTCTTTCTACATCTTTGTTCTCATTGCGTGTCAATAGAGAACAGTCCTCAGATGCTCTAGCTGAGGAAATGGACCTGATGACAGCTCCCCATGCATCAAGGGGGCTTTGAGCCTCTGCTATCATACATTGCACAGGAAACAGAGATTACAACAGGACCACGACAGGGAAGTTATACCCAAAACACATACACTTAAGTGTCTGTTCTCTGTCTTGCAACTTTAGCTCCATCCAAACACTTTGTTTTGTCGCCACAAAGGAGTGTCCTCACTGCTGGTGACTCACCTCCGGTACAAAGTGGTTTGGTCCTGAATGTCCTTGTAAATAATATTAGGATGTTTCTGAAGTCAACATCACTGAGTTTACGGTGCTGACAGCTTTGTATTTTAAGGCTCTCACAAGTGGTCAGGGTTTCACTGGTGGGCATAGTCCAGTTAGTCCGTTCTGATTGATGCTTTGGCAATGCCATTCTGGGGCAAAAATAACTGGCTGTAAGTGTGAAATAGACATGATGATATTTTAAAGTCACAGGATAGTCACTAGTGAAAGGCCTAGGACCAGCTGCCTAAAACAGCTGCTTTTGAGATTACTTATGTTTAATCCATTCCAGGTATTGTAGACCAATTTATGTCCATGGTTTGCAAGAATAAGAATAATGCTATGTTTTTAAGGGTTTGCTGTGAAAAAAATATTACCTGGAATGCAAGCCTAAAAAATAAAAATGTGCTAAACCCTTTAAATAAGTCTTGACAGACATTCCTTGGCCAAGCTTAAGTGGAGATATCCTGACTGGAGAATGGTGTCTAGACATATGGCTTTGAAGTCAAGTCATACTTACCTGTCCCAGGTGATTCAACAATGGGGCTTAACCCTGAACCCCAAAACCCTCTATGGACATGTCTCACATGGAACTGCTGACTCATGAGTAAACCTGTAATATATGATTGGATAGAGTCCAGAGGAAAGGCTGGGTGGAAGCAAAACCTTTGGACTAAAGCTTTTTTCATCTACCCAGACTCAAGGTACTTTGGTTTAGGTAACTAATCCAATGAAAACCCCTCTAGAGGAGCAATACGCACTTCTCGGTTACACCCCCGATTGAACTTGAACTCATTTGAATCAACAATGAGATGTGCGTTCCTCTATGATACAGTATTATTTAAAGCTGCGGAGGGTCTTTTAACCACCAAGCACACGTCACTATTGACTTTATGGTGGTTCTAGTCACCCTTCATGTCTGACATCTGAAGTTCAGAGTGTTTCACTACTAAACCTGAACAAATTGGAACAGAACAAAACATAAGACCCGAATAGGTCTTTGATTTAAATGGACCTTTTCACACAAGAAAACCTAACAAGATCACCTCCATTACGTGCATCTGTTTTCGTGATATCGGTCTGTGAAGTCAGCATGCATTAATATACTCTCGCTATGATCTGCGGGCTTTATGCCTTTGTAACTCTGGCAGGGTGCTTAAAACCTGGCAGGGCACTTAGCCCCCCTCTGAGGGGAAAAAGAAAGGAAATGCACAGTATAAATCCCCCCGTTCTCATCTGGTAGTGATTTGTCTTTGCCTGTGTACCATTGGCCCTCATTCAGCGTGGCGTCTGCCACAGTCAGAGTCAGGGGAGCGCTCTGATTACAGCGTGTGATGAGTGAGAGAGTGAGCCTGGGTCTGTTGGTGGGCAGAACAGCAGGTAAGACTGACCTCAGCCCAGTGCTGTACAAATATGTGAATGGTAAGGACATGTTGAGGGACCCTCTGTCTCCTTTCATTGAAGGGATACAGTTATTGGTGATGTTTTAATAATCATTTGCTTTGTTCGTTCCTCAAAGTGTTATGCACTAGTGAAACTTCATGCATTTTTATTAACACACACACACATACACAAACTTTGTGATTGTTTTAGAGCCCCTCACCCCATCTTACTGCTTTATAGTACTGGAAGTCCTTATTACAGTAAAATTAAACAAACAGCTAATGATGCTTTTGTTTAACCTTTTGCCATCCTGTGTATATATATGAGAGAAACATCATGAATGAAATCTCTTTAGTATCATAATTATTTTTCTTAGACATAATGAGAATTAATTGAGTCTTCTGCTTCTCTGAGGAAAGACCCCAGTAATGTCACGTGTCTCTCAGACTCAACAATGACTGAGATTTGGCAACATACCAAAGTATGCAATCTAAATTGATTTATTACATTTTTCCACATTTCTCATTCAAGAATATTGCTGTGTTCTGAATAATATGTCAACAGTTGTGTTATTTGTTTCTATTTGTAGTCTCAGGAGAAATATTTGAGGCAAGAAATATTTCAGCTTGGAAATGTGTTATTGTGTTATCTTGTATCATGAACAGTCCCATACAGTACATATCATTTAAACAGAACACAGTAATAATAATGCACAGAAGAATCACAGCCTTCCTAAAGTAGACAATTTGGTAGGAAAATGAAACATTCCTGTCCTTCAGGGCCTGAAAATTATTTGAGCAGAGAGCTAATAATCAAAACGTTTTATGCTATGTTTCTGACTAAACATGGTTGCCCCAACACTTAAAAAAACAATGAGAAATGTGACTTTGGACACAGTTAGTGGTTTTCCCTGTGCTGTCACTTTATTGACAAATATACATCAGTACAAAACTGCAGAAAGACACTGGTGTGATTTTCCCAAAGAAAATCAAGATAAATAAACACAACACGCACTTAACCTATTGCACATGCCATATGGTCAAAACGGTATTTCATTCTTTACATTTAGACCTATATTTGAATGAAGTTCACCACAAATGCATGAAAAACATTTTCTAGAAGATACTTTTTCTAGATTAGATACTTTTCTACATACCTTCTCTTTTCTGTGTTTTCTTGCTCTTTGACATCCCTGTGCAAATGTGTGAAGGAGAAACAAGTGAGTGTGGAAGGAATAGAGCAGCTATAGAGCAGAAGACAGGCGTGAAGCAGCCGTGGTGACAGTAATCTACTCAATTATTTCAACTATGACAACAGAGATGTAGAGAGCTGAAGCCCTGCACCTGTCCCAGCAGCGTCCTCACCTCACTGCAGCTGTATGCACAGCAAATGCATGACATCACACACACATCTTTCCAAACAAGGGTTTTTTCCAGCAGTGTGGGGTAGGTGTTGACGTAGATGTTGAAATTTATTTCCAGACTGGTCTTCACAATGGTGAATAGTTTTGAACTGTGGATCTGGCGTAATTGTTATGATGTCACATAACAATAATGAAATAATACAGTGGCAAACAAAGCATCCACAGATTTTGAGATTCTGGGTATTTACCCCACTGCCTCCCGCATCCTGTTCCATTTTTTAACAAGAATTCAATCCTGAAAGAGTTGTATAAACAAATCGAATATGCATTCACGTTTGAACATGCTACTCTTGTTTATTTATTCCAATTTATTCAAATACGTGTGTCCTTTGGAATATCTTCATAATTGCAAAAGAAATAAATAGTGAATTAACTCACAAGCAGCTGTTGAGCGATGTTAATTTTTTATAATTTCGTGGTTTGCCCTGCGATTTCCAAAGCGCATATTGTATTCGAATGACAAGCGTCTTTGTGCCTTCTATATTTATGGATAATTTAATACTAAAGCTGCCAAGAAATTCGTCCTCCCCGGGGGTATGTGATAAAGATCAGGGTCAGTGGGGTAGTGAACGACCATTTCTGGGTGAATAGCTTAAAAAAATAATAAAATCACACCAGCAGCCAAAGATAAATAAGGTGCATAAATAAGCTCTTGAGAGGAGGGAAACCAATCTTTCAGGAACCAAAATGATCCAACTTGGCCTCCCCTTTTTATCGGCCCTCCTGACTTCTGTTATGGCGATGCCCTCTCATGCTGGGCCTCTAATTATTTCATCATGTAGCAGGAAATCCTGCCAGGCCTACATAAACAGCTTGGGGAAGGGGGGGGTGATCTTTCATTCAGAAACCTGGTGACATCTGACATGTGTATTTACCCCCCCACATCCCATCCCACCCCACCCAGGCTCTCCACCGTCAGCTTGAGATCCAGACCTGTGCGTTCATACATTCCCTCAGTCCAGAACAACACTCTTCAGGTCTGGCCTGACCACCAATATGCAGCCGTATCATATTTCTATTACAGCCACCAGTTTCTGAGGTGAAGTGGTGTCACAGAGGTGGTTCTCAAGTGAAACAAATAGTCCTTGGCTGGTGCTAAGCATAAATTACATGGTGCCTAAACTCACGGCAGGAAGCCGTTTTACACGTACAGTGTTTTCCTAACAGACCGGCTACTCTTAAACTCAGCCCAGCCGGGAGCTGCTGCACCAGAGATTCACACCCAGAAGTGGCTGTCGCTATGACCGGTACTTGTCCTAAAGAACT
>JAZGTK010012868.1:0-14661 GCA_036877625.1 Ambastaia sidthimunki | reverse complement strand
GTATGTTTTGTTTTTAATTCATTTATAATCATTTATTCACAATTATTTATAAACATTTAAAAATCATTAGTTATTCACAATTTATAATTTGATTATTTTTATATTTTATCATTATATCATTTAAGTATTTTATAATTTATTAATTTATCATTTTATATTCTATATTTCTTATTTATTTGGCTTATGCTTTTTCATTATTGTTCAGTCTCATGATTGTGGGCTTTCATGAATTGTTTGGTCTATATAAACTCTGATAAGAGGGGATGTTTATGAAAACCCAAGGTTTTATGGGATGTTGTCATCAACCTGTTTGATTTATCATTGTCTGCTGAGATGTGTTCTTCAGAAGAAGTTTGAACATAGTTGCGTATGTCTCAAAGACTGTTCAATAAACTCTGTTCTTATACCATCATTACTTCATGTTGTGCTTCTGCTCTTCTGCTTTTCTTCTAAACCTGTATATAAATGACAAGCATCAAGCAGGCTACTGAGCACCAAGACAGGTCCTGATTTGTCACATCTAAATTGTTAATGCTCTGCCATTATCAACATCGTAAATGTGATAAATTTGAAATTTCTTCTGTTTGATTTTAGAGGGAAAGTGTTGTTCAGCTCCAACCAGGTTTGTCACTGTTCCATGTAAATGCCTAAATTCACTTGCCATGTATTCCTACTACTGTACAATTATCAATATCCAAATTGGCCAGTAGGTGGCTCTAGTGGCAGTCAATTCCCGAATCTCGCGTTGTGAAACTGTTTTGAATAAAAGAATCTGCTTAATACCATTTAACTTTAAAATGTTATTTTAGCTGTAAAGACGTTTTAACTCATTGGGTTTTAATGGGGTGCAGATGATGTCTTATTGGGGTGCAGATGTCTATCAATAATGACTGATAGTCATGGGGTGCAGATGTCTATCAATTAATGACTTACAAAATAATTATAATAATAATGATTCCGACTATTTTATTAGAACTATTTTAAGTAATTAGAACGTTGGTATAGTGCTGGTAATACATAAAGTTTAGTAGCTTGAGCCAGAATGGTGCACAAATGTTTATTTTGCCTGCACAAACGATGCACAAACGATTCCAACTATTTTCGAGTCATTTGGGCGTTGATGGGGTGCTGATGACGTCACGTGTCAAATAATTAAAGCTTAATAACGCGAGACACATTAATGCACGAATGTTAATTTTGCCTGCACAAACGTGCACACACGAGGTACAAACGATTCCAGCTATTTCGGACTAATTTTAGTACTAATGGGGTGCTGGGTGACCTTAGGACACCGGCAAAATTAATGCTTAATATTCTGAAACGGTTTGAGCGCAAATGTTTATTTTGCCTGCACAAACGTGCACAAACGATGCACAAACGATCCCAACTATTTTCGAGTCATTTGGGCGTTGATGGGGTGCTGATGACGTCACGCGTCAAATAATTAAAGCTTAATAACGCGAGACACATTAATGCACAAATGTTTATTTTGCCTGCACAAACAAGGCACAAACGATTCCAGCTATTTTGGAGTGATTTTGGTACTAATGGAGTGCTGTGTGACCTTAGGTCACCAACCTAGTTAATGTTTAATAACTTTAACACGTTTTGTGCACAAATGTTTATTTTACCTGCACAAATGTGCACAAACGATGCACAAACAAACACAAATGATTTTATTCATATTTTCAACATATAAAATATGCTCTTCATGTGTGCAACCCCAGATGAGAATGTCATCAACAACAATTTCACAGGGCTGCCTGGCAAACAATTCTTCCATTGTTTTCTGAAAGATCTCAGTGCCTGTTGAGATTTTGTATCACAATCTCAATAACTTGTAGCAGTCAAAGAAGATTTTTTAAGAGTTTAGATGAAGCATCATCAGGGGGAATTTGCCAGAACCTGCACTTAGCATCCAGAATAGTAAAAACTCTAGTTACCAAAATGTCAAAGCTTTCTGTTCACAATGGCAGCCTTGCAGAGTTGCTTGTTAGCTTCTAGTGTCTTTCACTGTTTTCTTTTTTTTCTGTTTTTGGTTTTGCAGGGGAGGGTGGATTTATAAGTAGTAAAGTATTGTTGTAGTAATTTGGCTTCACAGGTTACCTCACTTTTAAAATACTTCAGAGTATTTTATTGCGCCAGATCCCTTTAATGGAGAAAACATAAAACTCTATTGTTTACTTTAGGGCTCAGCTGATGAGCTTTTGACCGTGTGGCATGGCCAGTGAGAGACCTGTAATCCCCAAGCAGCTGTGAAGGTAATACCGGGGTTGCAGAGCCAGGATTTGCCAATCGCTAAGAAAGTGGAGATACTGACCATATTTTCTTTCTGTCATCATGGAGTATGTTAAATCGCTGGTAAATTAGATGGAGTTAATATCACTTACAAAGAACGAGAGTATGTTTCGTGAGGGCTCTGTCATGTGTTTCATGGACATGGCTACATGACAAAATACAACACACCTGACTCGACTGTGAGTTTAGACCGCTTCCAGTTAGTGCCAGCCCACTTTTAGCCATGTCACATGGATCTGCTGTATGCTAACGTTAAGGAAGCATACAGCTCTTCTTTCCCTGAGCAGATCAGACCGCAACCTGGTGTTCAGTCGTGGCAACCAGTTATCATCAGAAATGTCTGCAGGTGGTTACAGGAAGCAGGGTAGACTCGCTCAGGCTGCTTTGAGGCAACAGACTGGGATGTTCTCAATAATACACATGGGAATGACACAGGTGGACTCACAGACCGCATAACAGGTTATCAGGTTATGTCAATTTTTTGCACAGATAGTGTGATCCAGCCATGCCAAGAAGACAGAACCTGGAGCTGCCAGGGAGTTAAACTTGTATTTTAACAGCCATCAGGACTTTTTAAAAAGCTCTATGGGGCCAGTATCTTAGGACGATTTGAGAAATGAGTTTGTCCAGTTTGTCCAAAATGACTTTGTCCAGACAAGGCTGCAGGCCCTGACAGCCTCAGTCCCAGAGTGCTTAAAAGATATGTTTGGCAGCTGTCTGAGGTTTTTTAGTATCTTCAGGGTGAGCTTGATGACCATCCTTTTTCTGTGGAAGATGTCATGCCTTGTTCCACATTCAAACAACCTCATTGACCACAGATCAGTTGCCTTGACTTCAAATGTCATAAAGTCACTGTCGCTAGTCCTGAAGCACCTATGTTCACCAGCTGAGCCATCACTTGACCCTTTGCAGTGCGCCTTTCAGTCCGTATGCAGATTACTAATTACCTCACAGATTGGCCACATGTCAGATACAGCAGTGAGCAGCACAGGGGCACCTCTGGGGACAGTTATGTCTCCTTTTCTGTTCACACTCTACATATCAGACTTTAAATACTAGTTATAGTCCTGCCACCAGCAGAAGTTTTCTGATGACTGATGCCATAGTGAATTGTTTCATTAGGGAAAAAGAGGCTGATCACAGGGGTGTGACAGTTTTGTGGAGTTGTGCAAACTAAATCACCTGCAACAAGCTTACTACAGGTTCTGTCCTTTTATCTTGTCTTTTATGTCTGTAGTGATTTGTTAAATTGTATTAGAGGATGTTGTGGTCTAAGGAGGGATTTATTCAACTCAGTTCAATTTTATTTATATAGCACAGAAAAACAGTCAAACATGTACAACACTGAAGCAGAGTATATAGTATTTTGCAAAACCGTTGCAATTTGCAACCGTTTACCTCAGGTCTCAGGGGGATAACTAAATCAACTCAACAAAGTGACCCATGTGCTACGATTCATGTACATTTATGAAATGTGTTACCAATACCTACAAAAACGGCTCTTACAGCAAAACTCTAAACCCAGCAGGATGTTAGTGTTTTTTAATTTCTCTGCAGTTTTTGTTCAGCTTTAACAAACTCCTCCAGAGATTTAATCAGATTAACATCATATTTGGTCATTGTAATTTGAAGACTTTTGCAATACTAAATTCCAAAGTTTTTAGATTTCCTTAAAGAGCGTGTCCGTGGTGGCTTTACAAATTTCAGTGAGGCCTCCAATTTTCACAATGAAAAAGGAGTTTTCAATATGCAATATCCAATCTGCCCCAAATGTCTTCGATATGATATATACCTGCTTAAATGCCTATTGTCCTCCATTCACAGTTTTCCAAAAGCCAACTGGTGGCAGTGACACCAGTTCAAGGGAAGTCATCCATTTTTACCTTTAACTGCAATTTTTGTGCAGTTGTTTGCCATTTTCAGGCATCATACTTTAACAAACTCCTCCTGAGTTTTAATCAGATCTGCATCCTATTCAGTCAGCGTCATTAAAGGCCTTTGCTATGCTAAATTGCTATGATATTGACTTTTCACTGAAGGGCATGTCCATGGTAACCTAACAAAGTTCAGTGTTTTACCATGAAACAGGAAGCTGTTGTAAATTGAACATACAATGTCCAATCTGCCCCAAACTTCACATTTCCGATAATAATCCTGACCTAAACACATTTACATGCCAGTATTTGCTTATAGTCATAGTGCCACCTGCTGGCAATAGGAAGTGATATGTTTAACACTGTGATGCACTCCTAGCAGCATACAAAAAATATACCAGCAAGTGTTATACATGCTAGCTACATGCTAGAAACGTAAAAACATGCTCACAACAAAGTGTAACTGCATATTATTAAGGCCATGAAACAGGAAGTTGTTCTAATTTAAAAATGTAACGTCCAGTTTGCCCCAAACTTCACTTTTCATATTACATGTTTTAAGATGCTGGGCTTCATAACATCCTCATGCCAAAAATCTATTATAGTCATAGTGCCACCAACAGGTAGCAGGAAATGTGGCACATACAAATGACATAATAAAGTTCACCGATATACCTGCTTAAATGCATTTTGTCCAACCTTCACTGTTTTATGAAAGCTACTGAATGGTGGAGGCACTAGTGCAAAGGTCCAATCAATGCTGCTTGCAACTTTATCTTGAATTTCTCTGCAACAATAATATAATGTCTTTTCTCAGCAAACTGTATAATTCTAAAAAAAATGTGAATAATTGTGATTCAACTAATTAAGCTCCATATCATGGAATTCATTTAAAAAACCTTTTTGACTGGCTTCACTATTTTTTCAGTCCAGTGGAGCACATGACTACAACATTTTCCCTATCCACACTAATTTGTAAATGCTTTTGAAAATGCTGATTAATAGGAATAGAAGGCCAAAGTGTAAAATCATGAATTTCCAATGTATCCAGATATATGTGGATGTAACTTTTGATATTTTTTTCTGTCTTGCAGCTAAACATGGCTAAAAACAGTGAGACTTTACTGGAAGGCTTCCAAGAGGGGCCACTTAAATTCCCCCCTACATATAAGTTTGATGTGGGTACAGACATTTATGATACCAGGTAAACAATAAAAAGTGTTTGACATTGAGGTCCATAATTCCTTCATTTGGAAAAATTTCAGAGGGACTAAGAAGCCCATAAAGTAGTCATAGAAAATTATATTGTTAATTATGATTTTTTTTTTTCAGTGGCAAAAAACGTAAACCAGCATGGACAGATCGCATCCTTTGGCGGTTGAGGTCAATGGGCCAAATCAGCAACAGTACATCCAAGCACAGCTCCATGTCAGGCCTGACCAGTGGAATCCGTGTGTTACAACATTTTTACCAAAGCCACATGGAATACACTGTCAGTGACCACAAACCTGTGTCTGCTGTTTTTACTCTACAGGTCAGCACAGCAACTTGGTTAACTTGTTCTAATAGTAACTCTTTGTGGTACTGTAAGTCCAGGAAAGTGCTTTTTTACCCACTATATAGGGTTCTCAGTTATTTACTTTACTTATTTAGTTTAGAGCTGCAATCCATAATGTTTGCATCTCTATCACCATCTGTGTTTGAAACATAAAATTGCAGGTTTCTTTATCCATTTTCTTTAGTATGTTGAAGTCATATAAAGCCATCATGATATTTCCCAGGATATCCCAGACACAACAGCTCAAAATATAAATAATTATTATAAGCTTACTGTTGTAAAGTGGGTTTAGGTAACTTTTGGACACTGATCTTGCTCAATACCTGACTTTGTAAATCAAAACACAGTTACAGACTGCAGCTTTAAGGTTTCCTTGTTACAGTATAATTATACATTTATGTACTAAGTAATATTAATTAACAACAAGTATTTACTGTAGGATTTGGGGTATAATGAGGATGGTTTGGTATGTATTATGTACTATTATGTATTATTGGCATGTATTATGAATAATTTGCAATAGTAAGTAGATGTAACATGGAACAGACACTGTAAAGCGTTACTGGGTTTTTCTGTTTTAAAACACTCCAGTCTTCATATTGGTATTGGGTAACATCTGGTCAAACCTCCTAGGTTCTTTATACTTTTCTACATTGTTTTCTGAAAATCCTTTAAAAGGTTCTGTCATGTCATTAGGCTTCATGTTTACACTGTCTTGTATGTACACATATATCGATAAAATTCTTTTGACAGGTTTGTGCAGTGTGTGGTTATGTTTTTACCTTGTATTGGCTCTTATAGTTCTTTTATAAAGAGGACACCCCTTTGGTAATGCTCTTTGTGGAGGATGAATGGAAGGAGTTGTCTGATGCAGTCGCCAGATTCAAGATAGCCCCCAACTTTGCACGAAGCTCTTGGGACTGGATTGGGCTTTACAAGGTTATTTTAATAATTTTGCTTGAATTAACTATTTAGTTTTGAGCTTGTAAAGAAATGGTAGTAATGATGGTAGTAATGATGTAGTAATTGATGGTAGTAATGATGATTGGATTAATATAAAACTCCAGTATAAGTATAAGCATCTTTTACAAACAATTTCACAGGTTGGGTTTAAACATCACAAAGACTATGTTGGGTACACATGGGCCAAGCAGGAAGAGTCTGATTACCTGAGACAGGAGCACCATGTAAGATGACATGAATGAGTTTTACAAATAAATTACTTATTAAAAATGTATTTGCAAAAATCTGTCTGCCAGTTTTAATTTTTTTTTTTAATACGCTAGGTGATTTTTGCAGAGGAGGAGTTGCCAAAGGATTCTGGAGACTTTATTTTGGGTTACTATAGCAACAATATGAGCTGCATTGTGGGTGTCACTGAACCATTCCAGGTACATAATGTTCCTATATACGTATATATGTAAAACTTTACCTAAGTTGCTTAAATAGTTACATAGATAAATTAACTAAATTTGGTCTTGATTCATTCCTTTAATGAATATCTCCTAAGATTCAGCTGCCAGCATCCAGTGCAGCTGGTCTCAGCCCGTCGGACAGCTCTGACTTCACGTCTGATGATGAGGTAAAGCATGGTTGTAACATCTCAAGCCCTGAGGTGGAGAAGCAACAGAGTATCAGCTCGAGTGAGACCTGCCAATAGGCAGCTGGTAAATCAGAACAAACCACATTCTAAAAACACATTGCTACATTCCAACTTTCGTGAGCAGATTAATAAGGCCCCTAAACTGATCAAGGCCTCAGATGATTCTTTACTGCTGATGGTAGCTCTAACTCAGGAAAAGATGAGACCATGCCAAAAGAACCCTAGCTAAGCATGGCACCTTCTATATTATCTTTACGTATTTCAGAGAGGCATTGCAGATATCTGCTGAGTCTATGATGTTGTTGTAAATTTACTAGTCTTTAATGTTTTGTGGAGAAGTGTATGGCGCCCTCTAGCAAATATAACAGGGCAGCCTATTTTTTGTGGTTGCCAGTTTTCTGTGACAGCTGTCTTTTTCTGTTCTGTGTAAAAATTCTAAACCTTAGTAAAAAAAAAAAACTCCTAAATGTGAGAGTTAAGGGAACTGTCAGTATTATACTGTACTTGGGATGCAATATATACTTAATGCTGTGTTGTTGTGTTTCTGTAATTAATGTTCCTAAAATCAATTTGACAAGTAATTTTAAAACTGTTTGCAATTGTGCTTTTATTTGTGGATGCATAAATTGTGGCATCATTCAAAAGCAAATCACATATTACCTGCTATTCATTCTGTATTTTGTGTTACACGTTTAATAATTTTTCCTGTTATCTGTATTTTTATTTTCATTATATGTAAAGCTGCTTTGAAACAATGCAACATTGTAAAAAGCGCTATATAAATAAAATCAAAATGAAAAATAAAATTGAATTATTTGTTTACTGCCCACATTTTCATCATATTTAGCCACACCAACTTTCATGCAATTGTGTAAATGCAATTAGATGGTCCTGCTAAATGAATCCTTACACAAGCACTGAAGCTATGACAACCAAAAGCTCCAGCTTATCCAGAAGTGCTCTGCTGACACCCAGGTTACCACAGAACAAGGTAAATATGGTTGCAGCCTTCAGTGTGACAAAATAGGACAAGCTGTAGAGCACATTTCATTCATAGTGGTAATTCAAAGTGTCTAAAATTAAAGTGATTTTCAAAAACGGCAACAACAGACAGAAATCAATGTCTTAATTATAATGATTTAAAATCATAGTAAAAGCAAACAATACATAAGTTTAAAAGACAAATGTGCAACAATATTTGACAATTAATTTTAAAATGTATAGTACATAAATATTATTATTTATATAAATATATATAATATAATATATATGCAAAAAACACATACAGTATTTCTAAGTGACTTGATCCTAATGATCTGTGTAGTCTGTTAATCTGTTTATGTTTAATAAGCATATATGTAAGTGTAACGATTGCTCACACACAGGGAGATCCAAACGCAGCATTTTATTAAAACAGAGTAAAAACAGGCAAGGGTCAAATCCACAGCAAACAGGAACAACACAGGCAATCCAAAAACTGTAACAGAATCCAGGCAATAGATCAGGGCAGGCAGCAAACAACAAGGGTAAATCCAGAAACAAAGCGGGGTCAAGGGCAGGCAGCAAACAATCATAAACGAGAAGGCAGTCCAAAAACACAAACCAGACAGAGTATACACAGGGGAAACCGCTCAGAATTGTTCACACAGGGCAAAACAAGTCCATGGCAGAGGGGAGTTTATATAGAGAGCGTGATTACAAAATGGACACCACTTAAAGGTGGCGTGTCCCAGCACCGGGTTCTGGGTAATGTAGTTTGTGACAGAGCCCCCCCCAACGAACGGAACGTGAGCAGGATCCCGGAGCGGGACCGGAGAGAAGAAATCCCCAGCGAGGACGAAGATCCAGAGGGCCAGAGTGGAGTGGGGCTCACCGACCGAAGCAGAGGTCTGGATCCGGAGGGACGCGGAGTCAGACCAAGCCGGTGGGATGGCGGGACAAGGTGCAACTGGAGTAGTATAAATCCTGAGGTGCGGGAAGGTCGACAACAGACCGGAGCACAGAGGACAATAGAGCCTGGTGGAGCTGGCGGAGTGACGGGACAGGGTGGAGACGAGGGAGCTAGGTGACTGAGCGAAGCGGCAGGGTCCACAGGCTGAGGCAGAGACCAGGATTCTCGGATCGGAGGGGAAGCAGAGGGATTCTCCTGCCGCAGCGCTGGCAGAGGCTGGAAGGACCGCCACCGTGCAGGTGTTGTCCTGAGGGTGAGCGGAGGGCATGATGGCTGATGCCAGCGACGTGGCCGGTGTCTGCAGAACAGGGAGGGTGGGAGAGCCTGCTTCAACCCCAAAATAACAGAATTAACAGACACCGGAAAGAGCTCACCCTCAGTGCTCTCGCAGCGGGCACAGCTTTCCTCCTCCACGATGTGCACCAGCTGCGCAGAACCATGAGGGCGTCACAGGCGGCGTTGGACTCCTGTGAGGCCTGCCTGAGCGCCTCCATCATGGCCACTAAACGATCCATATGCTCCGGGTCTAAAAATGGGCCTGGAGCTTGAGCAGGTGGGTTCTCAGGCCACGGTGGGTAAGCTGCTGTATCATTTGGCGACGAAGTCTTCTGTAATGATTGCTCACACACAGGGAGATCCAAACGCAGCATTTTATTAAAACAGAGTCAAAACAGGCAAGGGTCAAATCCATCAGACAGAGTATACACAGGGGAAACCACTCAGAATTGTTTACACAGGGCAAAACAAGACTTCGCAACAAGTCCATGGCAGAGGGGAGTTTATATAGAGAGCGTGATTACAAAATGGCCACCACCTGGAGGGGGCGTGTCCCAGCACAGGGTTCTGGGTAATGTAGTTTGTGGCAGTAAGGTTCTAGGAAGTTTAGTGATTTGTAAACATGTAACAGTACTTTAAAATATATTCTACATGAAACTGAGCCAGTGTACAGACAGGACTAGGGTGATATCAGAATCAGAATTTGTTTTATTGGCCAAGTGTGTGTGAGCAGACAAGGAATTTGTTGTGGTTTTATACACTAGGTTACACACCCCACCTAGAAATTACTGTAATATTAGAAATAATATTGCAATTATGTATTTGTATATGTGTTCTGTGTATGTGTTTTGTGTGTGTGCTTCTCTTGATTTATTTTATTTTTCAAGTTTTAGTGTAAATATTCTTGGATATTTCTGTCTTTTGTACAGCTGCTTTGCAACAATGCACCATTGTGAAAAGCGCTTTATAAATAAACTTGAACTTGAACTTGAACTTATATAGCTCTTGGTACATAAAAGACATACACATGACATGAGAACAGGGAGAACGTCTCAGGTTACATATGTAACCCAGGTTCCCTGAAGGGAACGAGACGCTGCATCGGAACGCTATGGGAACGCCTCCAGCATTTATAGGCTCTGAATCACGTGTCAAATCATCCAATCAGGAGGTGATACGTCACAGGCGGGTGACGTCACGACCAGAAAGCTATAAAGCATGTGCGTTTGTGCACACCGGCAGCTTCGAAAAAATGAAGCGAGAACCGGCAGGGGTACCGGAAGTATCGCTAGAGACGCAGTGTCTTGTTCCCTTCAAGGAAACTCTGTTACATACGTAACCTGAGACGTTCCCTTTCAGGAACTCGAGCTGCGTCAAAACGCTATGGGAATGAGATGCCAACTTCACCAGACTGAAGGTTCCCCAGCCTTCTGTGTGAAATTGCACAGACTAAGGCATGAGGACAGACAAGCCAGGAGTGGCTTGGACATAGAGGCCATAGTGCCTCACAAATGTCAGAGGGGTGGACCATCCCACAGCGTCGCAGATGTCCTAAATTGGGACACCTGCATAGAACCCCTTAGAGGCCACCATACCTTGTGTAGAGTGAGCCTTGGTCCCCCTAGGTGGGGGAATACCAGAGGACTCATAAGTGAAGAAAATAGCATCAGTAATTCACCGGCTCAACGTCTGCTTGGTAGCGGGAGACCGCGCTTGTGATACCCAAAGGACAACGAGCTGGTCAGACTTCCTCCACAGGGCAGCTCTGTGGACGTATGCATTTAGTGCTCACACTGGACACACACAGTTAAGCTTCTGCTGGTCGTTCTCCCAGTAGGGGAGGTGTCCAGCAAGCCTCCAATCTAAACTCTCTAGGGAACTTCGCAGAGGTGGCAACCCGCCCATGCTTGCTAATCTTGGCAAACACTGGAGGGAACAATTGTAGTGCACCGCGGAGGAAACACATATAGGGGATGTCTACCAACCATCGAGCCACCGATGAAGCACGGTAGCCCAGTCAGGCCACCACAGAGACCTTCAAGGTGGAGTGAGCTTATCCTGCAGAGATACGTGCCCGCAAGACCTGCAGAACTGTACCAACTGGGCAGTTGACTGGGTCAAGCTGGCGACCTTGGCTTCCCAAAGTGGAAAGAGTCCACTCGGGGGCACAGTTTCCTCGAGGGGGAGTTCTGGAGTGTAGGGTGGTCTCAGCAACCTCAGTATGGGCCAAATTCATAGGCTCCACAGCTCTGGATGGGGGAGCACAGAAGTGTGCGCCGCCTAAGGGAGGAGAGCCCACTGAAGAGAATCCTTCAGAGAGCCGTAAGGCTCGGCCAGGATGGGGCCACTAAGAGCAAATAAACCTGTACAGGCGCATACTCTCCAGAACTCCTGGAAGCAGAACAACCAGGGGAAGGTACAGACAGAGCTGTATCATGGCGACCAGTCCAAAGGAGCTGGGAAAGCCATTGGGAACCAAAGGGGACATTGCACAATCTCGCAGGAGGCGAAGAGGTCCAATTAAGCTTGCCCAAAGGTTCTCAAGAGTGCTTCACCACATGGGGTGAGGCAAAAACCCCAGGCCTCAGCCCCTGCCTTGGCAGGGTGTCTGCCACTTTAACACATCCAGGTGTGTAAGCTGCTCTAAATGAGAGGAACTTCCTTGGGACCACACAAGGGTCTGGTACGCCAACCTGGAATGGGGGCGCGAGCACAGAGCTACTTGGCGATTGATATAGAGACCACCGCTATGTTGCCGGTGTGCACCAACATATGGCAGTCTCTCAGCTCCGGGAGGAAGGAATGCTGCTTGCACATAGGCAGTTAAAGTGCCATTTAGATGGCGACCTCCCAGGATCAAGGGCTGAGTGGCCACTCATGACCGCTCACAACTGGCTAGGGATGCGTCTGCCGCTAACCTTAGGCGGCGGCAAAGAGCACCCTGTGCCGGGCCCTGAGAAGAAACCAAGATATCTTCCATACATCTAAGGCATGAAGCAGCGTGACCTTGAGCATGCAGAGCGGATTTACCCTCGGGAAAACCCCTATGGTTGCAAACCACTGCTGTAGGGGCCTGAAGTGCAGCAGACCAAAAGGAATCTCATTGGATACAGCTGCTTTCAGGCTCAGCAGTGCTAGGACTGCTGAACAGTGAGTGGCCGGCCTTCTTTCACTCTCACAACTGCATTGAGGGATGACCCAAAATGTGCAGGAGACCGAAGTGCCTGCATCGTGGTCGAATCCAACGACACAGAGATTAGTGGTTCTCTAAACTGGAGAAAGCACACTTTTCCCAGCGTTTAGTCTGGACCCTAGATCTTTCATGTGGGCAAACATCCCGTGTTGTGCTGCCCACCGCCCTAATCAAGCTAATATCAACCAGCGTTGATATAATGACCAAGCGGGTGCCCTAGTACCGAGAGGAACCAGAGTTGCCTCTACACACTTGGTGAAAGTTCAGGGCGAGAGGGCAAGGCCAAGAAATTCACTCTCACGACTGTGGTGAGGGCTGAGTAAATTTGGGCAGGAAACCGAAGTACCTGCACCATGGTTGAGTCCCCCATAACATCGAGATAAGTGGTTTTCTGAGCTGGAGAAAGCACACTCTTCTAAGTGTTCAGTCTGAACCCCACTGTTTTGTGGTCTAGAATGACATCTCTGTTAGACCACTAAATGCTGTGAGTGAGCTAAAATCAACCAATCGTTGATATAATTGAGTATGCGGATGCCCTGGTATCGTAGGGGAGCCAGAGCTGCATCTGTAACTTTTGTAAAAGTACGGGGTGAGAGTGCTACATCTTTCTTGGGAACAATGACGTAACGGCTGTAGAGCCCTAACTCCTTCTGCTGAGGAGGGACCACCTCGATGGCCTCCTTCCTCAGGAGAGTTTCTATTTCTTGTTCCATAACTAGAGCCTGTAAAGAACCCACTAGCGTGGGGAGAATCCCGCCGAAAGTAGGCGGACGGCAATAGAATTGAATCTTGTAACCTGATTCTATAGTTCTTAGGACCCATTGAGACACATCCTTTACAGACTGCCAGATGGTCTCATACGGGCACCAGTCTCTCAAGACTGGCCTCTAGTGTGTTTTGAGTGAATAGATCAGTGCCCTGGAAAGGAAGCCCTGCAGCAAGCCTCCAATCTAAACTCTCTAGGGAACTTCGCAGAGGTGGCAACCCGCCCATGCTTGCTAATCTTGGCAAACACTGGAGGGAACAATTGTTTGAAGTCACTATGCCCTGAAACACCCGAGGTGGCAGGGTTAACAGTTTGGCCTACAGAGGGCACTAGGGAGGAACGGCCATCGTATGATGAGATGGGACCAGCTGCTTCCCAGATGGGGCTGAGAAGGGGACCAGTCTCCCCCATGCTGGGGGAGTGCAATTGCTTGGGGCAGCTGTGTCCTGAAACACCCAAAGTGGCAGGGTTAACAGCCTGGCCTCCAGAGCGCAATGCAACCGCACCCTATAGGGAGGGAGAACAGGTCGCATCAATTTTCATGTGTCCCTAGGGGAGGAGCTAGCACACGCCTGGGCTGTTTCGCCTAACAGCCCAGAGAGAGTGATAGTGGCATGGGAGGAACTGCTGACGGTTCTGCTAAGCTCAAACACATCCTCAGATGTGAGACTTCCACCCTCATCAAACTTTTTTCTTAGCAGGTCCACTTGGTATGCCTGCAACACACCCAGGGTGTGCAGGCAAGTACCTGCCTGACCTGCAGTCGTGTGTCCCCTGCCCATGAACACAGAGTGCTTCAGAGGGCAAGGGCGGAGCCTTCAGTGACAATGCCTCACTAGGGGACAGATAGCCTGTTAGCGTCTGTTCAACCCGAGGCAGGGTCTTATACACATGCTCGCTCAGCCCCGCCACATGCATAGCGGCAGGACTAAAAATGCGCAACAGGTATTGTTTTCCCAACGATTTGGACACCTCAGTGTGCAGATCAGGGAAAAGCAGAGGGCTCCTGCATGGAGGCATAGACTGGCTACACAGGAATGCTCCTTGTTGCACAGTTTATGCTTGGCGGGCAAAACAATGTTTAATTTAGCCACAGCACGAGTAACAACCTCCAGCAGCTCCTCATAACAGGGGGACATTAA
>JAZGTK010012867.1:0-14662 GCA_036877625.1 Ambastaia sidthimunki | reverse complement strand
GGAAACTCTCTGAAATAACTTACAGCTACCGAACAACTCCAGCAGGACAGCAGGAAACATTGAGGAGGACGAGCAGAAGTAAGACTGGAGAGGTGTGAGATTGTCAGCAGTATGTTCACCTGCGGCCGTATCAGTGGGTGTCGCGGCCCTGGCCGCACACAAACCAGAAGCCTGAATATTTATGAGAAGTGTTTGGAGGAAGAGAAAGATGCAGAGAACGAAAGTGGAGCTGACAGCTGTCGTCTCTCTTTTCCTGAGACATACCTGGACTTAATAGAGCAGTGCTGACAGTCTGCAGCACACACACACACACACACACACTGCAAGAGGAGCCCGCATATCAGAACAGACCGGGAAAAAACACTAATGACAAGACACTATTATAATTATTTATAAGTTATAGTTAAGTTTAAGTAAAGTTTAAGTAAATCTCTGCCTATACAAAAAGAAAGAAAAGCTCTTTAATATCTCAATTGTTTCTTCTAGACACAAATTCTAATGAGATGAAATGGAAAGGAAGTGAGAGATCTATGCTTGAAAAAGCTTTCCTTTAGAGTTTTAGAAGAGATTTTTGTCTTTGCGAATCGTTGGAAAGTTTAAGACACACAGTCACAGATTTCAATATGAGCTCAAACATTTTCCATCAGATTGATCTGAGCGTCACCTTCATCAAGTCTCTTATATTATTTATTTATCTTCAATGCTGTAACAAAATTCCGACTGGATAATACTAATTGAATTTTTATCTAAATAACAACCGTGACCATGATGGCACAGATACTGTAGCTCTAATTAAAATAAATTACTGAGTACAGTACAAAGTTTGCTTTGATGTTATTGTGTATGTAACAGAATGAAACCTGCTTTAGAAGTCTGACTAAAAAAGAAAAAAACTCTGGTCCAAATAATATTGGCTCAATTATTTCCAACTTTCAGACAAACTGTGGGAATTTACCTCCTTCCTATAAATCTGCTTTTGAACTTTTGAAAAATCAGTCCATCCTAGTTTCCACACTGTTTGAACACAGCACCAGTTGTGCAGTACAGTAAAGTTGTTCAGGTTTGTGTCTAACCGCATGTGTGTCTGTGTGTTTGTGTGTGTGTGCGAGTTGTTCCCTGCTGTTTTGAGCACCCCAGATGCTGTAACACACTTCAGAAATGAGAGCGTTGTGTTCCTTCTAGTTGGAGAGGAGGCTGCCTGGGAAAGCCAGCAGCATCTGGACAATGCAGTCTCCAGGGGCCACTGCCTAGCAACATCCTCCAACCGCCGCCACGGTAACGAGCATCCCAAATGCAGAGTGACCAGGAGTAATAGTGGCCTGCGCAGATGGCCACAGAGACTGATAAAAATAGGATAAAGATCCTGTGTGTGTATATGATGCACATCATATAAGCTTATATAAATATAGACTGTGAAATATAAGAGCAGTACAGCTGTCACAATCCACATTTAAACAGACCACAGAGCTGTTTCTCATTTCTCCAGTCTAACCGACAGACAGATCTTAAGTCGCACAACCACAGAGCCAGTAAAAAGCTTTTCTCACTTGTGATTCACGTTAGCACAAGTGTCTGTATACACCCCTGTTCTCTATGCATGAGTTGATACATAAGAACAAATAAAAGACATTCGGACAGTTTGGGACACTCAAAAACATGAATGTTTATGCAGTCAAACTCCGCTAGAGCTTTTAAATGTGACTTCACATTTCCAAGCCATTTTTTGAGATGACTTTTAACCAACTGTGTCAAGGTGATCTTCAGTGGTCGTGTGTAATATAACACAATGACATTCATGCATTTTTAAGCATGGCTTAAGTGTCCAGCTACTTCTATATATAGCTTCCAATCTAATCAGACAGTCTTCATGAAGACAGCAGGATGGTAAAGTGCCCCTAATGAAGCATTGCTTTAAATTAAGCGCGCAGCGAAAACTGCGCTGTTAAAAAGTAATTGGTGTGATGTATTCCACATAGAATTCAGCTTCCACGCTTAATATTATATTATTAGTGACTGTTCATCACTCTTGACCTGTGTTGATTGTTTTTCTTAAAGTGACAAGAGCAGGACTTTTAAGAAATTAAGAAGTTTTTCTAACCCCAAAGTATGTGATCATAAGAATATTTCTTTATGATGAATATTGATCATCCAGCATCATTTGTAAAGGAAATAGTTTAAGAAGTTGTTTTGATTTAATTATGTAAATGCAAAGGGCCTTTTACCTCAAACTTGGGGTAAAAAGCTCCCAGGGGGGCTGCAGTGACATCATTTGTCACCATAAGCAAATACTTTAAATAGTGAGATATTTTTGGAGTAACTTTTAAGTACGTGCTTCTTCAAAGTAACAACTTTGGCTAATGATGTACTGGAGCTCCAGTAACATTCTGCTTTTAGTAAATGAGCGCGTACATACTGGAGCTACAATGTTAGTACAGGCATTTTTCACAAATGAATCTCCATTATAAAGCAGTCAATGTAGCCCCACTTCACAACAAATCTTTTCCTTCAGATCTACTCTCTCAATTATAGAAAACAATTCATTGCACTAGAGGCACTCTGCATCGCCCCAGCTAACGGGAACGTTTGTTGAACATTGGCTAATGTTCTCTAAATTATAAAAAAATCATTCTTGCCATAAGATTAGTAGAATGTTTTATATTGTTATATATCATATCAAAAACATTATTGTTAAGATGCTGAACATTCAACAGTAACGTTAATTAAGCATACAAAAAACTTGATGTTTTGAATGTTCCTAGAAATAAAAAAAACTTTTTAACGTTTTCATTACTTTTTGGAAATGTAGGGAAACATTCTTACAACCTAAAAATTGTCAGCTGTGTTCCTCCTGGGCCAAACTGAACCTTTGTTAGGGTAAACTTTTATTGATATGCTGAACCTTTATTAATATGTTGGTTCAAATAACCTTAACATCAAAGTTTTGTAATTGCACACATTGTGAATTGAGTTCCCCAGTGCATATTGCGAAACAGCTGTTTACCAAAAGGGCCTTTTAGCGCAGGGGGCCTGTTTCAGCCAACCTGTTCCTGACACCTGCATTACCCATTAGCCTGATCCACTGCCTCTCCTTCATTAATAATGCCATACAAATGTGTTGCTTATATATGCAGAACGGTTTATATGCAGAATTTCTGTCGACATCAGAACAGGTGTACACGCACATACATTTGTTCATACCACCGTTCTGATGTTGATGAGTCCAAATTATTCTAAATGAGGGACTTGCATTAATTAGAATAGTAATTAGCATAATACATGCCCAAGCCATCTTCACAGGAGAATGTATGTTCTGTAAAGGTGCATTCTCGCCTGAGAGAACACACAACAAGATCTTCAAGTAAAGCCAAGTGTTGCGTTCTCAAAGTCTCTTGAAGGCCTAGATCTCATTTAGTGGCATTTCTATGCAGCGTCACGTGAGCTTTCTTACTCTGAAATAAGCTTGAAGTCAATACAGGGTCACTTCTTTGATTTCTAATAATAATAGACGTTAAAAGTTTATGCAGTTTATCGCATTTTGCGTTGCTGAGGCCACCAGCGATCTGTGATTTTTGCATAAATTGCCTTTAAATTCTATTCAACAAACAAACGTGAGGCCGAACGCATTTCTGCATGAAAACATTTACTCATGATTAATGAATAATGGGAACCACTGTGTGTAATTCAAAGATCGCTCATGCACTGGGGGATTATTACACACAGGCCCTGTGCACTAGCTCAGCTTGTTGCCTCTAGCTCATTTGATATTGTATGCGTAAATGAGTATTTTGCCATTTGGACACTGTGGTTAATTCTCAGATGTTGACAGGAGCTGCAGAGATGCATCCAATTGCATGGCCCGGGAAACATAATAATCTAATGCACTATCCTGAGGCCAGTATACTGATACCACAAGGCCTTAGAAAGATCAGCATTTGTCACTGTGTCAGTAATTACGAATAAGTGAATAGAACAGAACGCTTGCATTGCTTCACAATGGAACCTCTTAACATGCTTTTTACTGGAGGATGTTGTCATATCAGGCTGGTGTGATGGGAGGCCGTTATTTCAAGGGCTCATAAAACCACTGCATCACTGTGTGGAGGCATCAGACAGTCACTGCTAGGTCAACCATGCCTGGAATCTTCATACTGTTTGATTGTGTTTAGAGAGTTTTATGGCAGTAGTTCTGAACTGGTGGGTCTGGAAGCAGATCATAGGTCTGTTCTAATAGGATCATGGACAGCAATGATAAACAAGCTAAGCTTTAAATGGATGTCAAAGGTCGTAGAAGCTAAACGAGAGAAATTACAGGAATGGCGACACGGACAGGGGTGTGTGACATCCCCTCATACCCGGAAATTATGAGCAAAGACACGCAAGGTAAAGAAAAAAATACAACTAGACATTATATACTACACTTGCAGTAAAGACAAGCATGATTTGTGCAAACAGAATTGTTTCAGCTCGTTTTGTATTACAATATGAATTTTTGCGTATGCAGTTGACGGTATTTTAATTAGCTTGTTTGATTTGAACAAATGTTTTATTTTACGAAACATTTTTGTTAACTTTGGTACGCTAAACCATTTTTGTTACTGGGTGGCCACTTAACCGCAGGGTAGACGATTTTTTTCCAGAAACATTTTTTGTGATCGAAAGTCTCCTCACATTTTTGATAGCAGCACGCTCTAAAAGGGAGCGTCAGATTTTATTGCATGCTTTCCAAGCTAGCTTGCTATTGCTAGCCTCTCTAAAATTGCCTGCCCTACCTTTAACCTCTGATATAACAACTGATATACAGTACAATGTGGGTCATGAAGCAAAAACAAGTGAAGACAGAATGTTTTTATACTCCAAATGCTGTAAATGTTGAGTCATAAATGTTCATGAATTACTGAAAGCGTTGAATTACTGAAGAAAGAGAGCAGCAGTCCATTCGATTCAGCTGACAGCACATGGTTTTGGATCAGAGCTTCTGTTGTCCTCTAAAACAGATCGTCCGCACAGCATCTCACAGCACCTCATTCATCAAACTTTGTGTATGGGGTGGGAAAGAGAAGTCCATGAATCACACGGTGCAAAGTTCAGAGGAGCAACTGTTGCCCTTGATAACGTGCAAAATCTGTCAGTCGCGCAGTTTGTGTTTGTCCTCGGTAGGATCAATCACCAGAAATAGAGATATTATATATTTGTAACGTTTGTCTCATGTCAGACGTCATTCTGTTGTTCGAATGAAAGCAGATTTCAGTTTTCTCTGAGATGCTTGTGCCGTTATCTTTCTCCGCCCGACCATGTTACTATTAAATGCTTCAGTTCTAGTAATTGTAATGTAAATATGTATACAGTTCAATTAAATCTTTCCTGTACTGCAAAAGGCAGGGCTGTCAATCTTCTCAGTCTCTTCAGATCCTGATAGCAATCACTATGTGGTCTAAATATATTTATATAAGTATATATCTTCTGTGGAAGGCACAGAACCATAACATTTTCGTCCAATCATTGCATTCGGTCCGAGGATGTCCCACCTGACTGTCCCACTGTAAATGTACAAATATCCACACACTGTTGGAGGAGGCGTGGCTTTGTGGATCGCTGTGAAAGGAGGGTTTATTTCAGAGCAATGTATTTATTTTTGTCGCTAGTCGTATTTATTTCATATAAGACTATACTTAAGACAAAAGAGAAAAAAAATTGCTAATTTGTTAAGCATAAAATGACATTTTAAAGCGCTACTTGTGAGTAGGAAGCAAAATAAATAAACCACTATGTAGTGAATCAAATAAATCTAACATTAAATAGCTCCTTTAATTTGCATATCATTTTAGTTTCCAGTCTTAGACTGTCTGTGCTGCTATTATGGATTTTGCTTCTCTTGTTTTTCTTTCCCATAAATATGTGCGCAAGAACTAAATTCATAATGTGCATCTCCTAATAAGTTTCGTAGTGCGCAGACTTTTACAAAAAGTTAGTGCCCTCTTTCATTTGAGCTTCTGTTTTAGAACGTTCTAATTTCATCATATCCAGCATTGAGAAGATACAGGGCTAATGTCACTGTCAACCGAAGCGTTTAGTTAAAGTTACAATAATTCATCCTGTTGTTGTTGTATTACTCATCAAATTGTTCCACAGAGGGAACGCCCACAGTCCAGCACTGACTGTTCAGTGATTCCCTGACGCATCCTGCAAACAAAGGGGGCGAGAAGCCGGGCAACTTCCGGGAACCAGTGCCCGAGTGCTCTAGTACACCTGGAGATGAGTCTGCGTTTATAAGGTATTGTTTTGAAAGTGAGCACTTTTGAGGAAGAACTTATTACTTTATTTGCCAAGGTCGAATAAGTGGCAACAAATCTTGTTTAGAGTTTTGTTTTTAGAAAGTTAACTTGACGTCCAAACGAAGAACTATATATTCCACTTTGCTTGTGAGTGTTTACTGAACAATTGTTTTAAGCCGCTGACAAGGTCTGATTAATGCCAACAAAACTAGGCCAACTCGTGTTTAAAAACTGCCTGCCATTGGCTGAACATAAGCTTGGTGTTTCTGCTTTACTTAAGCAATACATAAAAAAACAAAATTGTGGTTTGTGGTTGTGGTTGCTAAGTGGATGGTTCACATGCATGTACACTATGGGATGCACAGGACATGCAGTATATGTGATTGTGTTGCTTTACTGCATCTGGCTTGATAACATTTGCCAGGGTGTTGCACGTAGTAGATTCACTATCTGGTTACAGAGGGCTGGTCCAGTTAATTGAGCCTGCATGCTTCATATGGATAGATAGCAATTGATAAAACATTGCTAGTACACAAACAAACACACATTATTCATACTGTATGCAAGAGAACAGCCTCCCTCCAACAAAGACCAATATTTTTGCAAACACACTCTTAAATTTACATTGAATGTTTGGGTCCCATTAGACACCTGTGCTCCTGTCTGCAGCTGGAAGCAGCCCACCTTCCCACGATGCCCTGAACCGCAATAGATATTGATGACCCTCTGCCTGCCTGGAGCCTGGAGCCCTGGCACAGGAAAATCACACTGTTCTATGCAAGACATAGATTATCAGTCACCGCACCGAAATGATTTATTATTGTGTGTGTGTGTGTGTGTGTGTGTGTGTGTTTACTTAACCATATATGGGGGACTTTTTTTACCCAAAAGGGAGCAAAACCTGACAAATCTGACATCCTCATTTGTAGGAACACTATAAAAAGTAAATTAGGGTTATATTGTTTAAAACTAGCTGTGTATAAAAACAATAGAAGTCTATGGGTTGAATCATATATGTGTGTGGGTTTGAAAATTTGGTTTACGAGGACACAAAGCTGTATAATGACGTGTATAACAATTTAAACATGGTGTGTAAGAGAGAGAGCCTCATCAAAAATGACAAAACCTTTCACAAAATCTTTACCTTTCCAGACTTCCAGACTACTTTTCTCAAGGTGTACATTTTATTCATCTGTGTGACATTTACACATCAAAGGGATTTAAATGTGTTTTGGCATGACCAAATCAACTCAATTTGCAAATTACATTAAAATATTTCCCTTAACCCTGAATATCACAGAGTAAATGTAATATCCAGTTGTATCTTGTTTTTCTTCACATTGATTGAAACTGATGATGATTACAGAAATATGTCATACAAGCCAGTTTAAACTCTGGCTCATTTGCGTATTGAATTAAAGATGTTACATTGAGTGTATGCACTTGATTATATACATTCAGTCTTTACTCACAACTGCTGATCATTGATTATTGAGAGTTTACACCTGAACCAAAACAGCATTGATTGCTGTAGATTTATTGGACACATGCTGGGTGTCAACACTGCATGAAAAAGTTAGTTTTATATGATGTAATACATTAATATTGATTCAATGGAGTTTCACAGAGACCCTCTGTGAAAAAAATACATTTAATATTGCAGATATAACCAAGCAATAATGTTAATGTAACGCCTAAAAAAACTGGATGTTTTAAACATTCCTAGAACTTTAACAATAACATATTTAGCATCTTGGAATGGAAATGTTAGGGAAACATTCTTGCAACCTAAAGTTGTTACTCGAGTAGCCGCATTTAGCATTGCTTTTCCATTATCAGAACAGGCCTGTAATTCATTTTTGGGTTAGAACCACAGATAACCACAGATCAAGACAGAGTGAAATCTATGTAATACTGTATGACTCACGTCGTTTTACAAGTAAAGAGATTTACTGTATGATTATTTAATTTCACACCACCTACGTACCTACAGTCTGGAAATAAGAGTGTCATAATAATGTATTAGAACACCATCGATATATTCATACATTAAATGGCTATTTATGCCTAAGTCAGCCAGCTATTTTATGCTTTATATTACCTAAGTATCATTTTGCTTTACCCGCTGTGTCAGAGCAGTAAAAGCAGCGACTGACCTATTAACAAGTAATGGGCTGTACAAAAGCAGTTTTCTGCAGTATGAACAGCTATAAAGTCAAGAGTACGACTTAATTGAGAGCTTCTTCTGATGAATGTCCGGGTCTTATCGGGCCTGCAGTTCTAACCGGTCGTCGAGACTTTATTGTTCTTGGTTTTGTTGGTAATTAAGTCCTTGGAGGTGCTGTAAATACATTCCTGAGACAGAAACGCTGAGGTCAGGATGAAGTTCTCAGGGTGTCTCTTGGCAGGAATGAAACGTGTCATGTGATTTCGCTTTCTTGAAGTTATATTACCGTAACATTTTTCAGCCCTCTGTCAGCAGTAACCCATCTAACAATTTTAGGTTCAAGAACAGTTTCCTAATGTTTCCATTAAGTAACAATAACGTTAAAAACGTTATTTTGAAAGTTGTAAGAATGTTCAGAACATTCAATTTTTTTTGAAACATTCAAAATGTTTAATTTTGTAACATTTTTAAAACATTCCACTAACTACTTAAGGATAATGTTGTTGACATATAACATTAAGAAATGTTAACGTTCAACTAACATTACTGCAGAAACATTTTTGATAGCATTGAGAAAACTTTTAGAGAATGTTAGCTAGCGTTCTGAGAATGTTTTCTGTTAGCTTGGAAGATTTGTCAGATGTAGAGGAAACCTCCATATTCACTGTCTGTTTCTGTCTTGTTTTTATATTTTAATGTGACAAGCATCATCTTGATTTTTTTCTAGTGTCAGAAGTTCCAATGGCATTACAGATCTTGGACTGCAGAGGTCAGGGGTGAAGAAAGGTGAGAGTTTACCATTGGTCTAACTTCTGCTAGCGTTAGTCACTAAAGACACTCTCAAACACTAGAAAACATCAATGGACCGACCTTTGCATCCCTACACGCAATTCTCGTATCATTTTCAAAAGTGAATGTCCCTCAGTTGATGTTTTTCAATGGTTAAACATTTACGGTTAAAATGAACATTCTAACTTTATTTACTCGCTCTTGTTCAAAACCTGTATGATTCTCAGATACAGTCTCAGATATAGATACAGTTTGGTATCAGTTTGATCTGAGATTTTGTTCAGATAAGAGAACTCTGCATCTCTCGTGTTTGGAGAGGTCTACATTTGTTCAGTAAATACTGTAATCACGCCTCACGAGAGTCCGTCTTTGTCCTGCTCTTACGCACGAAGCCTTTATTTACTCATACTTCAGTCTCAACAGTTACGCCTCAACACAAGCACTGCAACAATGCATGTTGTTGTTTGCTGTGCTCTGGTTTGTCATTATGTTATTCAGAGAACTCGTGGGATTTTGTCAGCACCGAGATCCTTTTTGTTGTCAAAATTCACATTCAAAAATGGAAAGTTACAAAAGCGCAAGATTTCTGAGATCTCGCATTAGTCCAAAAGCATCTTCAGCGTGACAGATACAGGTGGAATATTTATCAACTGAAACAAACATTCTGTTCCTACAGTCTCTGCTGGTGACTGATTAGATATGTTTTTAAATTAGACATCTCAGGTGTGCAGTCTTGCGATAGCTCTGTGTATCGCACAAGCTGCTTTCATAATTATTCCATTAGTTCTTTGTTTGCTAGATGCAGAAAAAATATATTTTAAACAACTGATGCAGAACATTTAACACAGTGATTTTTTCCCCCCCTGTAAATCTCTCTTTTCTAAAGTAATGAAACCCATAAGAACCGATCTAAAGATAACACACAGCACATTTACATCCCAGCTGTATATCTACAGTACTTTTTAATATCACAGAACTTTTTATCTTTAATGAATAAACAGTTTGGTAAACATTAAGCAGTTATTTTCTGTAAAAGTTGATCACAGTTATGATGCTTCCGAAAGGACAATAAAGGTTCAAAAACATCAAAAATTACAGCATTATAAAAGTTTTCATTTAATGTGAACTGCTCTGTTAAATGTTTAGTTTTAATTTTTCTGTGTGTATTATAATCTTCCATTATCTCTTATGTAAACTGTTCCGTTCCAGAACTGTTTTATTGTGATTTATTAGAGAAGTAAACGTTGCCGTCATCTTTTTTAATATCCAATGCATTTCACTGTTCTGTCACGATCTCAGTACAGGTCAGACAGCATCCGCAGTGTTGTGACTGATTGTAATATAGATGAATGGATTCTGCACATCTTAGACTGGCAGTGTGTATAGAAAGACAGATTAGTATCTTGTTAATATGTGAATCTCTCATTCACACACTAACTGTGGTTTATTTGGTTATTTGTCTAAATTCATTGCCGTCTTAAATTCTTTTTAAAGGACTTCCCAGGCTAGCTTTCTTTCATTATCCAATTCATCTTATGCATTTAAACTACAGACAGATTTTAATGCTTTAATGCTTAATTAAATATATGAATATTTGGATACTTAATGGAAACTTCTTGCTGGAAACTTGTGTAAAAAGCTCCTCAGGTCGTTCCTGATCAAAAACTTTCTCAGCTCTAAATAATTTCCAGGAGATTCTCAACAGTGGCTATTTTCCTCTCCTGGAGATCGAGCTGTTGAGGTCAGGCGATGGCTTTGAATGGTACACACACAAACACACACCAGTGTTGCTCACTTTCACTAAGAGGTGGCAATTGAAACTGGGTAACTGAGAACACTGCTCACAAACCCATGATAAGACCAGCTCTGACCAGTTTACACTGAATGTGTTTGGTTTTCTTTATTTTTTAGGTATTTGCTTATGTATATCTGTATATATATGTATCACTGAAATGTACCGTAAGTCACTTTAGATAAAAATGTTGCATACATGTAAATGTAATTTAAAAAATAATAATTTAATTGTTTTGTATTTAAGTGTGACATGTGTATGTAAATGTGTTTGTTTAATGTTTAATGTTTATTGTATATTATTATTATTATATACTGTTATTGGCCTTTATACATTATTAACACTTATTTCAATATTGTATGTCAAGTACTAATGACCAGAAAGAAAGTAAATTGCTTATACAGTGAAAGTTGAGGGTGATGCAGGTAAAATGACCAGCAACACACAGATTATCGACTCCCATGTTGTAATCAGTGTCATCATGTCTCTGACTATACCCACTCATTGTTTTAAATATAGAAACACAAATAAATCAGCGTGGGGAGAATTTGCAAACAGCGAAGCCGTCACACCGTCAGTGTGTAATAGACAGTGATATCAACCACTGCATGATGAAACACCCAAAATAATGAGGGTCTCTGAGTCTGTGCATCTTCCTTTTCCGCTGCTGATGTCGACATGTCCAACCGTTCACGCCCCGCGCACACAGTCTGCAAAGGGCAGGATGTCATTAAGACTCCCAATTTCACCCTCTGACATTTAGAGTTAAGGTTAAAACAAGCACAATAGCAGAACCTGACAATGCATGCAGGGGCTCCTACAAGATCCTGTAACTGCTGCTACCACTTCTGTTAAGTGTTTTATATCAATGCCTGTTTGATAATGAAACAATTCTGTGTTTAATTGCTATACTGGGGTTTATTTTTCACTGCAGTTCCATAGGGTACGATGGGCAATCATTGTTGGTTTAAAAGTAGGGTAGGTAATTTCGGAGTGACTAGCCATGGCAAGCTAGCTTTGAAGGCTTAGATCCCGCCTTCCGTTCAGAGCGATCTCCAAAATCATGCCTCCCCAAAAACATGAATGTGATGCAGATACATAGTTTGCCAGGCAAGTAGGACATGCCATTGTTGCATTCTGGCTGAATGCATTGGTTGGACGAACGTGTTGCACTTGTTGAAACAATGCAAATAACAAGTTCTTCACCACAAACTCAAGTGAGGTGAGGGTTCTTCTGGCTGGCGGAGGGTAAAACTCACGGCCATTAATCTGCCCCCCTCTTCATTAAAAATGACAAATAAAACCATAAGATGAGAGGATGTGAAGATCTTTCTCCTCTGATGTAATTCCTCTTTTATTGGCCGGCTTAGCTTCTCTAGTCCTGGCTGCTCATTAGCTGGCTAAACCACTGGAGCGAGATCTCAGCCTAATCAAATAATTGGTCTGAGGAGATAGCTGTCCCTCTGACACATACACTTCTCACTCGGGCTCCAGGGGACCAGCGGAGAACAGGGCGATGAAGATGACAGTAACCGGTTGGCAGTTTGTTCCATCATGTCAGGCTGTGGCGGTGAAAGAGTGACCGTAGCTGCCAGCATGTTGGACGGGGTTGGCAGAACAGATATCTGTCCAGAATCATGATGTGATCAAGGGAAAATGAGAGGCAGGCAGAAAGGAACTGACACTGGAGACATTGGGACCCAACGTCAAGCTTTTGTTTGATATACAGACTAGGGTTTTAAGGTGATGTGTGTATTGAAATACATAATTAATACAGTTCAGTTCAAAAACAATATTTCTTATTGAAATACTATTTTTTCTTTCAGATAGCTATAAAAAAAGTTTCTGAAGTAGCTGGCCAGCGATACCTCTGTTGATCATAATGAGAAGAATCCAGGTCACGTTTGGTGAGTATATGTCATTCTACACAAGCTGTTTAAAGCTCTTGTTTCAACATACATACATTTCATTTTTATTAAAGGTAGAAGAGACAATTTCAGAAAAGAAAAGCAGCAAATTGTTGTAAAAATACTCTCTTAGTCTTATTTGAACTAAATAGCAATGCAATGATTGGACGAACAATATATGGTCATGTGCCTTCCACATAACAGATATATATTTATATAAATATATTTAGACCACTTTACTTAGTAATTGCTGTCACAATGTGAAGAGACTTTCAACCAGCATAACAAAAATGTTTCTGGAAAAATTTACCTTCTCTCACTTTTAATCTAGCTATCGGGGGCACATTTCATTGCTTTTGTTTTGTGGTTTTACTGATTAAAATGCTTTCTCTCCCAGCTTTATACACAGATATAACTAAATTTAGAAGCCAGTCAGTCATAAGTTGATTTCCCTCAGGTGTAAACATTTTCCTGACAAATCCTGACCAGCCCAACTCACCATCACTGACTCAACTGATCCTGTGTGTTTATGGCAAAGCTATCTTTTGTCCAACCCTGTCAGAAATGACACGGTTCACCTCTTGTTTGGTTTTTAGACATCCAGTCCACAAGTCAAGCAGCCCACAGGGAAAGTTCTGGCGTGCCCTACAGCCAGGACATCTCTGGAGGTTTCTGAGAGAGAGCAGGAGAAAGGAAGTGACATCGCAAGGTGATCTGCTGTGTCCGTTTGCACCTGATACAGAGAAAAACGGTAAGATGGGATGTGGTGACAGAGGAAATGTGTTTGAAGGAGAAGGCAGCTATGAAATGTTGGACGTGTAATGCTAAACAGCTCGCAGATATTAACTGTCACTCATGGCGTCTCGTGCTGTTTCAGTGTTACGGACCAGCGTGTGGGAATTTGACACCCTGTGGTAGTTAATTACTGTAGAGAAGAAGAGAAAATGAGTGAGGTCACCTTTCACTTCTCTACCTCCAGGCCAAATATCTTTTCAAACGTGTGGCACCCTGGTGGGGGCGAATCGTGAGCTGTCAGGAAATCTTTATTCATTCTACATTCCACGTGAGCATGAATTCCCAGCTAGCAGGGAACGTTCTTAGACCATTAGCTAACATTGTTTAAAAGTTCTGTCCACGTTATCAAAAACGTTCTTGCAGTAACGTTAGTAGAACACTTTTTAATGTTATGCGTCACATACATCAAAAACATTAATCTTAAATTGTGAGTGGAATCTTTTAACAATGTTAGAAAACTTAAAAGGTTTGAATAACATTCTGATAGCCAAGCAAGTAATGTTAAAACAACATCTAAAAGTTGGACACTTTTTTTTCTAATGTTTTTTAAATGTTTTTTTTACTTAATGGAAGTCCTTGGGAAATGCTTTTACAACCTAAAATTGTGAGCTGGATGTGTAGTGATTCTGTCTGTTGTTTGCAATAAGCAGAATGTTCTGGAGACACAGAGCAACACAGGAAGTTGGCTTCCTGCCTTTAACCCTAGAACTGCTCAATGTGGGCCTGTTCTCACACACTGGCCATCTGTATTACTAGGACTTATTCTTACACCCCATCAGCTCTCTTAAACTGCTGATACACTTTTCTGTCTCCGCTGCACTTTGTCTCTTTTGTCACTTTCATTAAACAAAGACTGTAAGTCGTGTAAGTCTGTATGAGTCTGGCATTACATTTACTGCATGTGTGTGCCAAAAGCCATTCATTCAGATAAGAAGGGACT
>JAZGTK010012866.1:0-14662 GCA_036877625.1 Ambastaia sidthimunki | reverse complement strand
TAAATTCCTGGGAATCGAACCCATGACCTTTGCAGTACTAATGTAATGCTCTACCAATTTAGCTACAGGAGCACATTGCATTAACCGTGCAAAGGTTGTGGGTTTGATTCCCAGGAAACAAGTACTGATTCAAAAATGTATAGTGTGAATGCAGTGTCACTTTAGATAAAGGCATCTGCCAAATGCATAAATGTAAATGTAGAAACCAGCGACAAACAGAGGCCGGATTGCATACAATAGCATTAATGTAAGGCAGGGAAGTGTTAAATGAAACTACAATCATACCAAATGTTCCTTGTAAAATAATGCTATTAAGCAAAACTGTAAGCAGTGTGTTGAGATTGAGAATCATTATTTGCTCCACTGAACATGTGCTTTTAGGGCGTACATTACAAAATCAAATCCATTCAAAACAGACCACATTATTTTGCCTTTGAATTCTACCGTAACATAACCGCATCCATTAAAACTCAAAATCACATCGTTTCATTGCAGTAAACAATTCTTCTACGAACGGTGGACCAATCTTTTTTCATCCGGCAGTTTCATTAGCAGAAACCTTCCAACTGTGAAAAGTCAGGCAGCATTTAAAAATGGCATAAATGGGGCATTTATCACTGCCGGAGCTCAAATTAACCCAAAGATAAAACTTTTCAATTTAAACTACTGAAAGCTAAAACCTGTTCTCACTGTGAACACCAGCACAGAATGACATAAACAGACCTGTTTAAAATCTAAATCAGCAAATTACAATCTGCAATCTGCATATAAAGTGTTTGAGGGCTGTAGCAACACAACAATTGTGATCTGGATTCTCTAACTTCTGCTGCAGTAGAGCAGATGTTACATCCCCCGAGACACACAATGTCACATGAGAGTGAAGATGTGAAATTGGAGGGAAAGACGCACAGGTGTGATTTCAAACAAATCAGGTTATTACAGGTTTTATTCTGCAGATGAATATAATGAGTCATTCGGAAAACAGGAACATAATAGCAACAGTGAAAAATGTGTATATTTAAGTGAATCACAGATAATTTCACAACATAACAAAAGACACAAATCAAAGGCAGACTATTGTTTATAAGTTCTTTTATTTGATTTTGATTTGTGTTTTATTTGAAAAACACAGCAAAACACAGCGTGACACCAGTTTTCCGTATATTGTGCTGCAGGGCTGGTGTTTCGACAGCACATATAATGTGACAAGTGATATATGAGATGTTCTATAGTGGTTTTATTGTGTTTGAACTATTAGATTTTCCAGACTGTTCATATTGTGGTATCAAGTGAGCAGAACTGCTTTATTTTATTTACACACGGGGTTTGGTTTGGGCGCGATGCAAAGCATTATTTACATTCATACAGATTTAACTGATGATGCACATAACAAAATAGAACTTTTTTAGATTATGTTACCACAATGAAGTCAGACTGAATATGAGTTTTGTAAAATATGCATAAATAGTGATTTGTATATGTTCACAGATGATTTGATATTAGGTGTGTGGTTTGCAGTTTCAAATAAGAAGAGGTAATAATCTAAGGAAATTAATTACTTTTAAATTTAATTAATTACTTTTAAATTTAAATCTACTTTAAATTTATATTTAAGTATATAATTCACAAAATTACACACACACACAAAGACACACACAGCAATAAATGTAAAAAAATCTGTAACACCGTCAAATACAAGAATGAACTTATCTGACTTTATGTAAACCACAACCAATCTTAATATTAAAGCCCATTATTCAAAAATATAACGCAAGCTTCACATGTTTAAATACAGAAAAGCCAAACAATCTAGTTCTTCTAAAGACAATAGAGCTGAAGAAAAAATGAGATTGGTAGAAAGATCCAAAAGGACATCCTGTAGATAAACAGTACGCAGCATGCTGACTGATCTCTCCTGTGTGTGCTCTCTTCATTCAGCCAATCAAATCAAACTTCAGCTTATGACCTACAAGGGTTGCCATGGTAACACCTGCCTTCTGGAATACATGTCACGCATGTTAAGTGCTTTACAGTAAAAGCAGCATGCGCATGCGTGAGGCACGCTCACGTTTCTGACAACCATTACTACATTACACACACGCGCACACACACGCACGCGCACACACACGCGCGCACACACACAATGCAGCTATTAATCCACCAGCCACAAATGGCTACAATGCCTGACAAGTAGCACAAGTGTTTGAGAGACACAGTGGCCGGGATTACAAAAAGTAACATTGACCATCTTATTCAATACAGAATTATTTTTTTAAAGTTTACAAGAGAAGCCCAGAGTTAAACTAAATTACACCCACTTAACGTCAACTTAAATGAAACTGTATGCAGTCAAACAGAGAAGTGAATTCAATTGCTAAAGGCAAACAAATCAGTCTTACTACAGTATAGTAAGTATACACAAATATACTAGTTCTTATACTAGCACTAGTTCTATACTTGTAAGCACTCAAGTATACTAGTTCTTTTTAGGAGTGAATCTCTGAAATGTATTATACTGTTTAACATTAAGGCTGTACTGCATGTTAATAGTTTTGACTGCTCAAATGTGACCCAGATTCAAAACACAACTATCAGGGAAAGCAATAGTTAATGTGGTTTAACTAAACTATAGCACTATTTGACCAGAACCCACTGCTGTCTACTGCAATGTGTCTGCTAAATGTAAACTCTAAAAGCAGCTAAAGAGAAAAAGTTTAGCTATTCACGTACTGCTTGATTTATTGAGTGCAGCAAGCGGTTAAAGAATCATATGCACTGGATCAAAAAAAGTTTCTTTAAAAGTAAGAATATTGGGATGAAGCACAAGTCTACAGCAGTGAAGCTGAAGAGCTGGGGGTAGGACTTGCTGCCCCCCCCACCCCCAAAACCAAACGGATATCATTTATGAATTAAAATTGTTTTCTTTGCCTTCTTTAAATTAGAATCTAACAAGTTTCTATTTCCGATGATATGATCTTTTCTGCTGACTAGTGGAGGCTGTTGGATAATATTAATCAATTATCCTTAAAGCAATTTCCTGATGAAAAAACAATTCTTTTCATTTAAGAAGTGTTCCACTAAAATGTGTTGTATTATATAAATAAAATGGGTCACAAACAGGGTTTCATGTTTGACTTGAACATTTGTCTTCACTAAGAACAAAAGCTTCAGCAGTCCAGCATTTTAAAATGATCTACACATTGCAGTGGCTTTGAAAACATGAGGAGATTAGCTGAATGGTGACTCTGCTCGGTCAAGGGCAGAATCTCCATTAAAAGTAAATCAATGGAGGGTGATGGGAAACTGTGAACAGGCTCAACTGATCGCCTCTTAATGTGACACAGGGCACGATAAAAGGGTGAAATAATGTGGCGGGATATAGAAACTGATGTCTCTCAAGAGAAATAAAGAGAAATAAAGCCATTACACATTAGCTCAAGTCTTTTCTGCCTGGATTTTTTAACACCCTGCCTTGTTATTTGTTAGTCATCATCACCAGACAAACAGAAAACAGAACAAAGAGGATTATGGGTATAAATAAATAAATAAACACAACAACTGATTGTTTAGCATAATTGTATACATGTATTTTCAAGCTAGTGTGTCATTTTTTCCTATGCCATCTTTACACACAGATAATAGGAAGTGATTTTTAGGTTCACTAATCCACAATTGCAGTTTAAGTTGTGTTTTAAAACACACAATCCACAACTGCCTCTCTGTTTTTCTCTGTTTTTACTATCATCTCTGTTTGAAACAAAATTGCAGGCTACTTGCAGTTATTTTCATAACACGGATGACAAGTTTACATTTTAAACTGCTTTAAGAACAAGCTACAAACATTGCACCACCTATAGTACCCGACATACGATATTATAGTGGAACAGACAGACACTGAACGGACCAGACAGTTCAAATTATAAACTTACATTGCGATTTGGGGTAAGGTAAGAAGACCGATTTGGACACTGACTGTTATGCATTAGCTCAATAACTGCCAATTTTCTCAATATTTTTACTGAAAATAGCATAAAGAGAGCCGAGTATCTGATGTCTGTTTTGGCTGAACTGCTTATGCTTCACAATATAGACAAATACTGTTTTTTTGGTGATGCTAGTGGACAGAAATTACACTGTTCAAATTTAGGAACTTTCTCAAATGCTAAAATTCCCATCTGTTTAACAGCAGGAGAAAAAAATATAACGGCAATGTGTGATTTCTGTGGTAATAACTTGCAATACAGAGCAGTTACACAAAGAACTATTTTCATCCAAACTCATTATCTGGTTGTGGAAAAAAGTGGGAAATTTCAGCCTTACAAAAATTACATTTGTGACAAAGCTCAACACTGAAAGCAAATCTCTGTGAAATAGCAGCTTGAGCTCTGAGTTGATTTCTACACCCCATGTTGTAATTCCATCTGATCTTCTCCAATCACAGATAATTCAGGGCCCTCAGTTTGCCGTTTCGTCTGCGGGACAGAGCCTCTAGCCTACAGAACATATGGAACGCGACTGAGCGAAACCCCTTAGCCTGCACATAACCAGCCGAGTGCAGAGTGTTAACAAAGGGGCTTTGTTGAGACAAGCCTTTATCACGACCGCAGCTCTGAGCTGAATACTACAAAGGGTCTGTTCACCTGCAGTACAGGAATGTCAGGTGAAGGGAAGGAGGAAGATGATGTCTGAGCGCAGAGACATTTTAAGAATCATAAATTGAAGCGTACAGATGGTAACAGAGAAGCTAAAAAGGAGCAGAGCGCATAAGGAATGAAGTGCAATAAGAAACACTAAGAATCGAAATATCAAAATGCTACTAGTGGTTTAGCAATGTGTGTTTCTCAACATGCTAAACAACTATAGAGTTTATATCTCTCATATATTTCCCTCCGGGACTTGCAATGCAATTTCAACCACTGTATATATTACATGCAACAGAAGGCAATACCGTCTTACTAAACCACCATGAATCAGTTATTTCTGAGAATTTGGCATCCTGTGCTTGCAGATGCAACGTGGTGTGATGATAAAGCCTAATGCAATGATATTCATACATTTTTAAATGGGCTCAACTGCACTTTGTAAGTATAAACCGGCAGCCATCGCTCTGCTGTATGTAACGTCTGAATTATACCACAATACACAGTCTAAAGCAAAAGGATTTAACTGCACACTAATGAGATGAGATCCAGACAGCAGATGACTGACCCAGGGGACGTGTAAAACCCTTAATCTTCAGAGATGTTTCTCCAGTGATGGAGAAGTCTACAGGATTAACCCTGAATGCAGGATAATCTAACCTAATGTTTTTTATACACCCAGTCAGGTCATTATATACATTAAATAAATTTCAATATTGTGCTGTAAATGTCATCCATACAGAAACCATGAAACTCATATGATGATGTGTCACATATCATCACGAATATGTAAATATGTCACAGTCAGTGGTAGTTTTAATCTACTGCCCAAATATTTTAATTTTTCAACTGTGCTTTCTATTTTAAAGATTTAACAAAGCAGAAACTAAATGTTTTTCCAACTACCTACTGGAAGTTACTTTACTGCACTAAACAATAAATAAGAGAATACAACATAACAGACCATAACAAGAACAATTCTGTATCCTGTGAAACCTGCCGGTGAGTTTTATCAGCAGACCCCATCATGACAGAGCAAACATGTAACGGATGAAGTATGTTTAGTGCACATCACCTGATAAACAAAGGCACAGAATGTGGACTGTGGGGTAAAATCACTTTATTAGGTGGGGTGTGAATGCAGCTGTGGCTCTGAGACAATGACATTGTGCTGACTTCCTGGTTTTATTCTGGTTTATCCTGGTTTGTTCAGCAACCAAAAGATTAGTTCACTTAAAAGTGAGAAATCTGTCATTATTAACTCATGTCCAAACCACTATGCGTTTTCATGTGAAACATAAAAGGCATCTCTTGCCCTACAAAATCAGTATAGTGACCATATCTATAAAAAAAATCATAGAAACACAATACAATGGGGAATTAGTCCATACCGTTTGTGCACAATATCATACAGTCATTTTGTTATCAAGGCATATTTTTGATGCTTTTGTGATATAATCCTTTGTCCATTTTGACCGATCTATGAATTACTATGGTATGGCAAATGCCACATAAGGATTCTTCCAAAAAACTTCTCAATTTGTGTTCCGCTGAATAAAATAACAGCATACAGGCTTGGAAGAATGTAAAAAAAACAATAATAGAATAATAAACTATTTTTAGAATCTTAGAATAAAATGAATACAATTTTTTGAATTAAATAAAATCCTTCAACAGTGAAAAAGAATGTCTTAACTACTGTGCTCCTCAAACGCACACACACGCACACACACACACACACACAGCAGCTGGTGTTAATGTGTAAGGAACTACAGCAATAACTGATGAGACAGATCCACTGGGAGGCCAGCAACGCACTTATATTCATGTCTCACAAGAAACAAGCTTCTCCTATATCAGTCAGTGCTCTCAAGCATTAAATGTAGCAATCTACACAACAACAGTTCTTTTAACCCCACGCCGACTGAATGTAGTTGAATGGGACAGAAATGTCAGTGCATCAGCAGTCATGGCCGCCCCACTGCACACGCTCACAAAATGGAGACGGCGGGAGAGGAAGGAAAGAGAGCCACAGCATGAGTCTTATTCTGTCGGAGCTGCTACCCTTTAACAAGCTTCAATCACAGGCTTTCTCCCAACACAAAAGGGCCATTTACGGTCTGTTTTCAGAGTCACGCCAGCGAGAGATAATCACATATCTGTGCTGTCATACATATCCGAGCAGTGTTACTGACAAACTGAAGATGTGTGGTGAAATCACTAGTCATTTTACAGCTCTGAACAAACACTGCTTGGCAGGAGAAAGCAGCTACTGGCAACATTCACTGATGAATAGGGTTTGGAATTGAGAACCACTGCTCATTCAGAACATGTTCTGTTTAAAAAATAAAATACCAGAACAGAATGTTTTTTATAACATTTGGTTTTGTTAACAGTTCAAAATGTAGGTGTTTTTTCTACCTGTGCAGATGCTAACCAGCTTCTTTTATGAATCGATCAAAAAGAGTCAAAGAGTTAAAGGTTTGAATACGTCTAACAAATCAAACACTTACTGACTAAGTAAGAGCAATTCAAAGTGAAAATTGTTATTGATTACTTAAGGCTGGTGAGACTTAAATGTAACCACAAACCAGTTATTCATTAGGCCATGTGTATTTAATGGTACACATTGAGAACAAACATTTTTGTAATGCAGAAAATTATAATACAAAGAAAAATTAAACAATGTAACCAAAAATAGTATTGTTTTTATTACCAATAACAAATGCCTTGTACATTCAAAGAGAAGCATGCCTGACCTGATCTGTTAAAATTTGCTTGTGCAGCCTAGGGAAACCAAAAAAACAGTTCTTAATTAGCCCCATGCTGACAAGGGTCTGTTTATAAAGACCCCACAAATTCAAAATTTAAGCTTTTAAGTGATTTTTTAAGTGAATTTAAGTGATTTTTGCGTTTTTTAGCTTTAAGATAACCCCAGAAAGGTTGACTGATTTTAATTTACTTTCAGCATATATACTGTAATTTACAAATTACCGTCTTTCTCTACTAAAACGGAACAAAAATATTGATGACTCATCTTGCACTGTCCAAAATGCTGTCTAATCAAATGCTCTCTAGAAATGCAATGCCCCTCCCCCATCTACATCTGACTAGCAATAGTTAATATCTTCATGTTGAACCAGGATGTAAACTGTTTATAAGTAGCTAAATATTTAAAGATAAATGCCTTTTAAAGCTTTAGAGACAAATAGCCTCTATCTTTTGTTAATATGGCTTTAATATCATCCGACTCCACTGTTCTACCAGCACACTCTTTTTATTTGGCCTCAGGTCTCAGTAAAATTTGATTAACTGCCAGCAAAGAATCTGTTGTGCTATGCCAAGCAGATGAGTTCAAGAGTAGTTCAAAAACACTCTATTCTTGGTAAAGTTAATGTTATGTTTATGTTAAAAGGCCCAGATGTAAATACTCCAACATAAAGCAATTCATTGTTGTAGACCTAGTGAAATTACAGACATCTGAAGTCTGAACAAATAAGTTGAATTCATACACTAGACAGCTGAGTAAATAATTTAAGCATATAATCTGGAGTACATCATACCATTCCCAACTATGTTCCCTTCAAAAGTGGATAGTATTTGTCAACAAGTTTCAAATCATTAAAGCATTACTGAAACTATTACTGGGCTAGTCTTCATTTGTTATGTACAAGTGAATGCAAGGTTACTTTAAATAGAAGCTAAAAAATGAGTTCTACAAGTCCCCTACTCACACATTTAATTAATAAAAGTGTAATTATGCTTCAGCTTACAGTATTCTCTGTCATCTGTTTTAGTATGTAGAGTCATTGCTGCATGTTATTCCAAATAAAAATGGTTGTCTTTATGAAAATGCTATCTGTCTGTACACCAGTTCTACTAAACAAATTAAACTGCCTCCTAAATTGTTCTCCTTTTATGATGACAAATCCCATCCCTCTTAATTTTCAACTACTCCCATCCAACCATCTGATATAACACCTATGTTACATGAACCTCAATGTATAATTTACTATCAAGTACATATCAAGTTCCACCCTATATATTTCTTGTCAAATATTCTGTCTTGCTCAGAAATGTGCCACATTACAGAAGTCAAATGGGTTAGAAATGACAATACATACTGACAACATATTTTACCACATTTAAATGCTTTCAATGCAATCAGAATTTCACAAATTTTACCAGAAATTGCAGCCCATATTCTGTCTAGGCTTCATCAACAAAATAAAAAGGTTGAACTGTAAGAGCATGATTTATAAAACATGCACTAAAGCCAGAATCAATTGGTTTACCACAGTTTCAGATCCATCTCTAGATAACATATACCAACAGATGGATCCGGACTCTTTTCCTGATTAATTGATTTTTCTTGCATGTCTGGGACCGCAGTGAAGTCTGTTGACGTCAAACAGTTCATTCTGGACAGGCACTCTTGCGCTTATTAAACACACACACGCACAAGCGCACACGGTGAGGCAGACTGACAGGAAGGAAGACGTCATTACGAGTGTGTTGTTCACAGTAATGGTGAACAGCTGGAGATGCAGACACAGAACAGGTTCTGGCTGCTAAAGACTCTAAGAGTCACTGTTTAAGTCAATGTAAAGCCAGTGTGAACTCTATTTGTAACAAACAGCTGGACAGGTTTCAGGTTTTTATCCACTGGGAATAGACAGGATAGTACGTGACTCTTCAATACTTTAATAGTAAGGCTGTGAGTTTGTTTTGGCTCATAGCTTTTTGGCTATTGTTTAACATTCTATGTGACATCACTGGAAGGTTGTTTTAGTGGAACATGAATACAAATTGATTATAAAATGTTTATTTGAAATCATTCACAATAAACCCAGATTTTGTACTTTCAAACCATATGTAAAGTGGCCTGTTTAAAGAGTCTTAGTATCAGTGAGAATTTTTAAACACTGAACTGGGTTCAGTTTTCTGCAGATTTTTTAATACCAACACTGTCAACAAGCACAGGATGTGATATGCACTCCTGCTGACTTCTTTTGCATGAAAATAGTTACATCCTTGCATATCACAGACAAACTCAGCAAGCTGTTCCTGGCCGGTGGTTTTCATAATGTGCAGAACTCTGCAAATCACACATCTTCAACAATATTACAATACTGAAGCCCCAAGACCTTACAATTACAATCCAATCAACATGCCAGGATTTTTGAATCTTTTTTTTTAATCTGATTTTTGAATTTTTAATACTGTCACCATTACTGCAGTATTAACAGCCATATAATTCTCTGCTATACTATACATAATTTCTGTACAAGCTTTTTTGATAAAGGTAGATTTAAAATATTTTGCCCATAAAGGCCTCTTGTAACACATATACGATTTCCATTGAATAACAGTGTATATGTTTATATTTAAAACTGATAGCAAATAGTAAGTAAAAGTGGTTGTATATAATATATATCTTCTGTGGAAGGCACAGGACCATAAAACGTTTGGCCAATCATTGCATTTGGTCCACAACTGCTAATACAATGTTCTATTAATTCTACACATATATATGTATACAATTATATAAATCTTACATATGTAACTGAGAAAAGATAAATAAAAAGACATAACAGTGTCACAGCACAGTCTACCAACTTGATCTTTCCTTCAAAGAAACTCCAGATGAAAACAAAGGTGAAAACTCAACCCCTCCCCCCACACATATTTACCCGCGAAAATCTCACATATTTACTGACGCTGCTCTGCATTTTCCTCTATCGTAACATCTGCTTTACACCTGCATCACTTTTTATTCAGTTTTCACACCACATCTTACACTGAAAGTAAAGATGATTTAGATCATTAAATACAACCCCCGAAAAGAATTCAAGCAATAACATCTAAAATTCTTCCTAGGATTTAGCTAATAAAAATGACACAACAAATAAGTATCTTTTATTAAATAAAGACCTTCATATTTCCACGACAAAAACATAAACAACCTAAATAACCAAACCCGCAGTAATCAGCGTTTGCCACAACTGAACTGTTGATTATATAATGAGTGCAGCACACAGTCTACGACAGACCCGATGCGGGTCTTGCAGAAACAAAATGTCTATTACACTTATGCATTAAGCAAACAATAACATCTCTCCAGGATCGAGCCGTGTGTGCTCGCAGAGCCGTAGATGAGCAACTAAACCTCGGCTGCGGATGTGTGGCTCTGGCCTGAGGAGATGTAGTCAGTCTGAGAGGAGCGGAGAAGCCGCCCATCCCCCAACAAACCCCGCTGTCCTCCATCTTTAATCTCCAGACCCGCTACCCTTCACACAGCACTGACGGCACAAAAACGCACGAAACTCACCTGAGATGCTCATGGTCGCATAGATTGGCGTTCCCGTGATTCGAAATTCGATAAAAGTTTTTGTAAACATGGATTTATTAATTGCAAATTGGACCGGAAAAACGAACCGCGCCTTTCAGAAGAGCAGCAATCCTAAACCGCCATCTGGTGGCATTTTCCACAATCGAATGGCGCATGTTGACACCGGAGCCCGAGCGCCCTCTGGCGGACACAGCCAGTGACAGCAGAGCCTCTGTGGGCAGCAGGGGGAGGAGGAGAGACCCTCATAATCAGGCCAAGCATGTCTGCAGTCTAGACGGCAAAACACAGCAAATTTGGCGCTGATATGTTTATTCCTTAAAAAGACAAAGGATTTAGGATTGGTAGTGACTGTGGGTTTTTAAATGTAGAGAAATATAATACAATTGGACAGCATCATATGATTTATCGCAGTTGATATTTCATAAGCTTGATAATCACCTGTGAACATCTGAAATACGTAAATGTTAAATACCTCAAATGTAATGGATTTTCTTTATCCGACTGTTTAATAAATAAGTTTTCAATGACAAGTGAAGAAAAATGACACAATATTGCAATGATTAATCAATAGATTTTTTTTCCTTTTATTAATTGAATCTTGTAGACCACCTTCCTTTTACTGTGCATATTAAAGCTTTCATTCTTCAGTGACTGAAAAATCAATAGTGACCTTTGTGTAATTGCACCAGTAGGTTTTAATGTAATGTATATGTGTGTGGTCTTCGGGCTATGGTTTGGTCAACACTGACCTCTTGGCTCATAGCAGCCTATTGTTGTAGCAGCTTAAGTCATTTAAAATTAAATAAGAGGTCTCCATCACATCAGACCACCACAGATGCTGCACCTGTAACATAAGCAGACACAAGATTTGCTTGATTTTTTTTTTTTTTTTTTCACATATTTATCATTCAACATACACAATGCAATTTCTGGTTTTCAAACATTTTTATTGGAATTCGTCATTCGACTGTTTGGAATACTTTCTGCACCTCTGAGAAAACATAACATGACTGTGTGGCATAAAATACTAGAAAATGAAAGCATTGAATTCTGTATTTTTCTTCCCATCTAATTTGTATGTAATATATTTGATATGTATGTATAATGTTGTATCTTACTCAAAATGTGCATGCATGAAAAGATAGCATTAGATATAGACCGACAGATGTTTATATCTATAGATAAATGGTTAAATGCAATCTAAAAGTCATTGTCTATGCAGCATGGATTACATTTGTTTTAGCAGGTTTAATGATCTCTCGGAATCTCTCTCAGTCAATGAGAGCTCTCATGGGAACAGTGGTAACATGCTGCCCACAAAGCGTAGCGTGTATGTCTCCTTCATGCCTCATCGCTCTACATCACCACAGCTCTGCGCAGACACACGCGTACTCGGGCATTAAGGCAATGTGTGTCGCCTCGCCTGACTGCCTGTGAGTGAAGCAACTTCTCTCAGGAGCTGTTAAACGCTGCCGCAGAGTCAGAAGCTCCACCGGGACTGATCCTAATCTGAGGGATAAATCCCACTCTGCAGACCCCATGCTGCAGTGATATCCAACACCGCACCAGAACAGCGAACAACCGCCACTCTATTTTCTGGGCTAATGTTTCACACTGTTTACACCACAAATGATAGCGGTGCCTGGAGATAAAGAGATGCTGAGGCAATTCTGAGTATGATATTTGCTCTTCACAGATGTCAGATTCTGTAGAGCTCAAAAAGTGCATGTTCTATTTATTATCACTTAAAAAAAAACAAATTTAAGCAGTTTTTGTTTAATTTTCCATTAAAAGATGTAAACATCAGCGTAGTAAAATGTTTCAAGCATAAATCTCACTAAATTTCTGTTTAAAATAAGAAATAGGGCAAGAAAAATAAACTTAATTTAATACAATATCTCTTAAAATAAGATCAATTGAAACAAGTTACATGTAATTTTTCTTGACATGCAAATTCGTCACAGATGTTTGGATATCTTAACAAAAAACAAGATAACAATACTGATTAAAATTATTTTTAGTTATTTATGTTTTGCACTGCAAATAAGACTATATATAAGCATATCTCTCTAATGGTCTCTCTAACCCAATTACGCTGTCTCTAGATTTATGAGCAGAACAAAAGAGAATTTCCAGGCCTTATTCTTCCTCCATAAGGAAAGGGAGGAAAATAGCAACAAGAGGAAAGAGTGAGTCACTGATGCCGGCACAGCTGATGAGCACACGCTAATCTGAAAGGGCATTATGTATCTGAAGGTCTCATTCTCCAAAGTGATATGTATTTTGAAGTCTCTTTCTTCCTCTGTAGCATGACAGACAGTAGTGCTCTTCAAGCTGGCTTTTAAGATGTGTCAGATGTCATTTATTGGTGACTCATTCATTGGGCTCTGCTCCCTCCTCTGTCATAATATCTACTGTATGTCTACGCCTTCCTGCTCAGGAGTTCAAATAGTGGGTGTACTTCACTATCTTTGGCATTATTTGCTGCAGCACATCTGGATGACATGACAAAATCTTAAAGATAAACATACACACAGACACTTCTGCTCTTCTGAGAGACAGATAGGAACAAAAAGACTGGTAAAAGCAAGTGTTTTCCTTTGGCCGTTAGCCTCCAGCAATGGTAACAGACCTTAATCACAATATGTATTGGTGCGTGCAAAAGCAATGTATGTTGCTCATACATAGGAAAAGGTGTTTGAACAAACCCCTTCAGTATCAAATCTCATATGTGCTATAGACATGGATGATAATCCAAGATTGTTTTTGGATTATCATCATTGATATTGGCAAAGTATGCGCTATACTGTACATTTCTAAGCAGTAAGACTTTTTTAGGTCGGACAAATGAAAAATAGACAAGCAATTCCAATACTTTTAGTGCAATCTGTATTGCTTATACATATTGAGGAGATGTGAGGAGTGCTTGAGTCTATCCCAGTTACTTCAGGCCAAGGCAGGGTAACACTCAGGACAGATGGCCAGTTTGCAAGAGTGTTTGAACTCTAAACTCATGGCATCCTGGCTGTTTTTATGTATCAGAATTTCATTGAAAGGTAGAAACTCCAGTGGTTATCTTCAATATTGTGGTGGCAAGTTTGCATCTGCAAACACAGTCAATCACAGTTTCTTTCAAAACTGCATAAATGTAATCATATTTATAATATGTGTAGTGGAGAGACAGACTGATTCCATTATTAAGCCATGTGCAAAATTTTCAATGACTCTTAAATTTTGGACCTGATTAATTGTTCCTCAGTTACAATCTGAAGACACAGTAAGTTCAAACAAAGCCATTCTCAACAGCCACAGTAAATGTTTGTACTGATTGCTGCTCTTCTCTTTGTCTCCATAGCAACTTGACATGAGAGATGTAATTACCTTGGCCAAAAGTCCCTGAAGATAGTCTATCCCCTGCTTTTCTTTTTCTGTTCGTGGGAGGGAGAAAGAGTAGGTGGAAATAAATATAACAGCCTTAACAGCCTTACCTGACTCAGTGACAAGATACCAAAATGATATACATCTCATGACCTTACACCAAGATCCATGTTTTTAATTGGTCACAAACAATGAACAGTTTCTTTAGAGTTTCAACCTTTTTATATTAAAACATATATATATATTCAAAAACATATATATATATATATGTATATGTGTGTGTGTGTGTGTT
>JAZGTK010012865.1:0-14663 GCA_036877625.1 Ambastaia sidthimunki | reverse complement strand
ACCTGACTCTTGATTTGTGCTTGTCAGTGACGGTGAGAAGCAGGTAACAGTCAGTCGAACACAACGCTGCCATGCGCCTGGGCTCCTATGAAGGGCCGGTTTGTGTGGTGTGAGTGGCACTGAGTCGGTTCTGTTGACATTTTAAAATGGTCACAAGTGTAGCTTGTTTGTGCTTATAGGTGATTTGATATTAATGTGTATTCAGGTTAGTGTGCATGTATTGCGAAAGTGAGCAAAGTAAAACTTGCATTTATTGCACTACCAGAAAATAATGCAGCAAACAGATTGTTTTTCTGGTAAATGTAATAAACAATTGACTATATAATAAGAAGTGAGGATAAACATGCCACAACAGAGAAACCAGCAAGCTAACCAGAAACATCAGCTAAGAGTGGCTGCAGACCGATCATTAAATTGATGGGACACCATAATTTTGCATAATATCAGCAGATGAAAAGCGCATATCGACCACATTTGATTCACTGCACCAGTAATGAGACACATCCCGGAAAAACTCTTTAGAACTCTGGACTGAGCCATTTGCTTTGTGTCCATCATAATCACTCAATTATCAAAAGCTTCAAAGTCAAATTTGACATCAAGAGCAAAAGTGCGAGAGCTCCCCCAACAGTTAACCGTCAGAAACACAGTCCCTCAACTCCAGCATCTCAATGCCCTCAACACAATGCTTGTGCCACAGTCACGAGCAGTTGCCATCTTTCACCAGTGAAAGCTGCTCTCCTCCAGCACGGAGATGATCTCAGCATCAGTGTGGGCTTCAGAAACAGTCCGCGTGTGTTTGGAGGCCTGCGCTGCTGGAATCTGGGGTTATTTTTCGGTCTACTGCAGTAAGCGTTTGTTGTATTTTCACTTGCAGCAGTAAATGTGCTTCTGTTATTTTAACCCTCATACTGCACGTAACCCTAGATACATGATTTCAGTTGTGTGTTGTGCTCTGATAGGCATTTAGTCTGTGAGTTGACTCAACAAAGACATAAAACATCAAACAACACACACACTCAATAGGGCTGCAGTCAGCCTCCGCAGCCTCTGAATCCACGCGCGTCACACACGCGTGTAACATCTTTCACTGATTGTCTTTCGAGTGCGCCATCGCGAACGCGCACAAGCTCCCGCTTCATCATCAGCCGCAGACGCGACTCACCTGAATCTGATCCTCCGCGAGTCTGTGGCTGCTCTAAAGTTCCGCTGAAGCTCCGAGTCCGGCCGCAGGGCTCATGCCGCGCTCGCTGCCTCTGCTGCTGGCGTGCTGACGCTTCTCAGGCGCTCTCATACTCAAGAGGGAGAAATCCAGCGGTTCGGTTCGGCGGCAGCATCTGAGAAACCCTCGCCAGAAAAATAAGCGTCAGGCAGGAAAGATGAGAAGGAAATATCCGCCAGCAGTGCAGAGAGAAAGAGAGCGATAGAGAGAGAGAGAGAGTGAGTGGTGCTGAGGAGAGAAACGGGGAGGAGGCGCGAGCATCACTGAGGGGAGTGTAGAGAGAGAGAGAGAGAGCGATAGAGAGAGAGTGAGTGGTGCTGAGGAGAGAAACGGGGAGGAGGCGCCAGCATCACTGAGGGGAGTGTAGAGAGAGAGAGAGAGTGAGTGGTGCTGAGGAGAGAAACGGGGAGGAGGCGCCAGCATCACTGAGGGGAGTGTAGAGGAGGTTATGACAGTAAGAAAGAGGAGGAGCTGTTCAGAGGACAGACACGTATTCATTTTCTGCGCTATTAGTATTTATATCTATAGTTTTATTGGTGTTTTATTATTAATAAATGAATTCTGGTTTGTTTTTATAATTGCTGATTCATTAAAATGATTTATTCTAATTTTTTTAAATTGAGTATTTGTATGTAACGACAGAGAGAGAGAGAGAGAGAGAGAGAGAGCAGTGAATGTACCACCATCACGACATATAATCATAAAGCAAATGGCAAGATAGTAGAAGAACAATATAATTTTTTATTATTTAGGATTCATTAATGCAACACGTGTTTAGGGGTAACAAGCATAAAACTACTGATAAAACTAATAAAACACAGGATTTGTTGTATTAAACATCACTTTTAAGTACTATATGTTTATATTCCAATCATGTGTCCTAATATTTACATTTCATGTGAGATTCTTCATTTAGTGAGTAAATGAAATTACACTTTTATCTCTGTAGTTCATATCATTCTTTCCTCATGAACAAAACTGAAAACTTACATGCTTACAGAAATGATTTATGCTGTTTTCATGGCTAATTTTCACTCTGGTCTGAACTGTCTTTGAGTCTGTTTAGGCATCACACTCTGTTATCTGACAGTTAATGGTGATAATATTTCAGCTGTTACAGCGTTCATCTGTCTGCTGTGATCAGAAACTATTATAGACGACATGTACTACACTGAAGTCAAGCATTTATAACCCAACAGTTTGTCATGATAACACACAGCGGAGAGTGTGTGTGTGTGAGTGCTTGACATGTTAAAAACACTGACAACCCGCTAATGGCAGTTCACCGCTGGCATGTCATTTCCAATCCATCCTAATTTCTAATGAGCACAATCTGTCATGATGTACAGACAGATCTATCTCAGTGGAGCAGCACAGCTCTTCCACAGAGGCGTGTGTTCCTGAAGCAGATGCTGGTGTTGAGGTCTCTGAGGTAACTGGACACCTAAAGAGATGTCAGGACACCTGTGTGGACTGAGGAACGTTTATAGGGTTTATTAGTGTTATTCAATGTCACATCTAAATGTGACGGTGTGAGATGAGGGTCAGTGAGATGTTGACGTGCTGAAATATAATGTGATGTACTCCAGCTAAAAGTACAGCAGACTTTAAGTAGCATGTTGCTATTTAATGGCTAATTGTTTTATCATTTTTATGCCTGCAATATTTATAAACTCATAAAAATGGAGACCGCATAGAATATTAGTATGTGACATTTGTTACACCACAAGAACATTGACATGAACTAGTGAAATCAACCTAATGAGTAAAAATGATGTAAAATCTAAAAGTAATGGTGACCAGTAAGCCAAGATATACACAGTCCTCTTAATCATTCAATGGACACATTGAGTCAGTTACACTTGACTGTCTGATATGTCTGTATTCTAATGAATCTCTAAGAAAATGACATTACAGTACATCCAACACACAATGAGGGCCTTCTTTGTATAATGTTTTCTGTGCCACCCCAGAGTAATTGCAGACCCCTGCCTGACCAACCCTATAAAAATTCCTGGATCTGTATGAAATGTCTCAGTCAGTAAAGCCATGCAGCCATTTCTCATGATTTTTAACACCATTTCTTGTTGGTTTTTCTGCGTTTAGCCACCTTGTCAATATTTTAGGGGTGGTCAAATTAAATGCATATGGAAAATTTATTTCAGACAAAGAAAGTGCGTGCAGATATTCACTATTAAAACTTAGTAGTGTGTTTAAATTATAAGACACCCCCAAGATGTTGTTTTGATGTCCTTCAGGGCGGATGAGGTTTAAAAGTGATCAGACCCCCCAAACCCCTTGTATGAAATAATGGCAGTAAGACTGACCTTCTGCATGCACTGTAAAAAAAACAACTAATAAAATGTTGGAGAAGCAAAAATATCTAAGTTGAACTAATATTCATGCTTGGAATTAGTTGAGAAGACATATTATATTTAGTCTGCAAAAATATATTTGAAAACCATTAAATGAAGGGATATTTTCATATCCAGTGAACATTTAGAATGGCTAATGTTGACTAGACTAATAAACACAAGTCCAGCCAATATTTGAATTCCAGGTCTATAAGTATTACGGCATAGCCTTACGTAAGGAATAATTGATGACGGGCCGTTGAATTACTGAAAGACCGCGTACCAGTCCTGCTGCTCCTGCTCATTTTCAGCAGCCACGGCAAAATACTCGTCCTTGGTGTAAAGGGCGATCAGGTGTTTGTGTTTGGCATCGGCTCGGGCAGGAGACCCTCGCTCGGCTCCCTCAACACAAAAAAGCGCTTGTGTCCGTGCTTCTGTTTCCTCAGATATCCGCATTTCTTAACGTGCTTGTTATTCTTCACGATCATATTTGAAATCAGCTGTCGGCGGCGGACTCGCCATTCTCATATGTTGTGAAAATAAACTCTCACTTTACCTCAACTTGTGCAGTTAGTAAGTAAGTCTCATTTAAAGCGCAGGAAAAATCCTGTCAGACTGTCTTCTGTAGCGGCGCGGCTGCCAGTTTAACAGTAAATAACACATATATATATATATATATGACTGGAGTGAAGACGAAAAAAATTATCTTTCCTTATTTCTGTCTCATCTTGCTGTTGTGATGTTGAGACATTACATGGAAATTCAGTGCTTTTATATGTCAAAAATCACTCAACTGAGTGACTATCCTGAAAGCCTTCAAGTTCTTTAAAGAAATAAAAGCAAATGTGTTTTTATTAGTGTTTTTGTGTGGTGGTAACCAGTAAATCATTTTTTTAACTTTAGTATAAAATGTAACTAGTATTACATCAATTTCTGGTTATGCTGCCCAAACTCTCCCGACTAAAACATTTTAGTTGAATGAACTATAAAACTAGTTTTATAGCAAAAATACTTTTTAAACTTGGTGTCAAGTTGGGCCAACTAAAAAAAACAATTGAAGTAGCACTTTGAAGAGTGAAATTGAGTCAATGAAAAAAATCAGTGGAACTAGTTGCTAAAAAATAATTCATTGAAACAAGTTACATTTTTTTACAGTGTGAATGTATCATTGTTAACAGAATGTGGTCTTACTCATAATCTTCAGAGCTGATAGCAGCCCATCAACACATCATTTTTCACCCTGTACGGTGTTTTCTATCTAACTGTTTAGATTAAAGTGCAGACTTCACTATAACTCACAGAGGAAGAATTCATAATAAATGAACCCTATAACAACCACATTAATCAGCCAGTATAAAGCTAAAAATACATATCAAGAACATGAAAATGTGCATTTACTTACATTAAAGAGCTATTTCTACCTGACCCACATTAGTACAAATATTGTTGCCATAAAACCAAGAAGTGTGTAATTGTGTTATTTTTAGTTTAATATTATTGGTTAATATCATTTTAATGATAGATGTTGTATATTGTTCATATTAATTGTTGTCATGCCAAGCAAATAATAAATAAAGAAATTCAGTTAATGAAGTTACCATTTCACCAAACCATTTCACAAAAGTGATGTTCTCTGCTGAGAACATGTTCTCTGCTGATATTTCACCCACATCTTTTATTAACATGCACGTCAACAAACAACCGTTCTGTTTAATCAACATCAGAAGTGATCAGTTTCATAGAAAAAAACTAAATCTGGACATCAGTATGAGGAACCAGCAGGAACCAGTTGGGTGAGACTGAATGAGGTCTTCACTGGCTGTCACACAGAGCTAATGGCATGTGATTGATGGCTGTTGACGGCAGTTTTACTAATGTACAGATGGATGACTTCTGTAACAGAACAAACATCACTGACTGTAAAATCAGCTGGAGCATCTTGTTTACAGGGCAACATTGTTTACTGTAAAGATTGTTTACACAAACAGTTTTACTGTACTGATGGTGACTCCACTGATTTTGATGAATGCATCTACACATAGAACTTTTTTTATTTTACATGCATGTGCACTATTCTATTATAGATACTATTATATCTATTTCAATCTTTTTGTCGGATCTGCAGTAGAGTAATTTGCTTTCACTTCATCAGATTGATACAGATGGTTAGTATGTTTGTTAATGTCAAGGAAATGTTTCACTAATACGCCAGTTAATTAATAAACTGTTAATTTAATAATGTAATTAATGCATGTAATCTTGGGAAGTGTAAATGTGTCACTGTAAATTCTCAATGTTGTTTTAGAACGGCAAGAATTTGTTTTACTTTTCTAATGTACTCCAATTCAAAACACCTTCTTACATTTAGCCATTTTTTTTTTGGTTTTTGGTTTATGGAAACAACATCATCTATGTCTGAACCTCAGAACAATTTTTTTTTATTGTTTTTATTAGTTTTGTATGAGCATGTATAAGTCTGAAGACCAGAAGATGCTGTTTCAATGCTCTGCGTTCTTGCTTCAGGCAAGTTTCTACGTTGACTGTTTATTCTGTTAATGGGCTTCGTTCACGAAACACCAGCCTGACAAATTTCTTTTTAAATCGTTCGGAAAACCATTCTTATGTAAATCTCAGCATTCAATTCAATGCGACAATTTAGGTAAGAATAGTTTTGTGAACAATTTGCAAAGAGATTCATTCTGCCGGTGTTGAATGAGACTTTTCTTCATTTGTGCAGGTGTTTTCTACTGAAATTAATTTAGCTTATTTTTATTCTATTAGCCATCAGACACCCATTAATGCAGTGCAGTGGTTGAGGTTTAGGGCTGGCAACCAGAAAGTTGTTGGTTCAACTTCCACTAGTAGCTAATCAGGAGTGATGAGTTATCACCACTGTGCCCTTGATGAAGACACTGGATGTCAGGACATGTAGCCTAAATCTGCTTCCAATTCAGTAATTGAATTAAAATGTAAAAGGTATTTTCAATCTGGTTGTGTCAGGCACATTTTCAGGCATTTGCAGTGAGCTGTGTGCTGATTTCACTTCTACACTTTCTGATGAAGGGCTGGTATAAGAGCTATTCACCTTAGATTTAACTGTGCTGAACTTATTAAAAATGTATCCAGTAATACTTGGTTAGATTAAAATACTGGAGAAGATTGAGCTCTTAATACAAGAGGCATTTTGCAGTTGTAGAGTTCCACTTTCAATCTTCTGTCATAGATTGCTATTTACTGCGAGGATATTGCCGTGGTAACATGATGGCTGCTCTTCACATCTGGGGTGCAATTTCCTTTTAAATATCCTGCAATAAAAGACAGTCGACTGCCGTACTGTGCTGTGACATCACAGACATTGTCACTCAGACACTTAACAGTCAAAGAGCTGCAGAGAAAAACTCACTTTTTACCCTCATCACAACACTTCCACAGTCCCTATGTCAGACAACTTCAGTTCCTTCTTCAGCCTCGTCAGGTTTGAGATGTGATGGGTGTCTAAAGTTCTCTAGGATGCTCTTTGTGTCATCAGAAGACATTGAGTCATGTTTGAGAAGGAGAATTCTCTTTTTGGGAAAAAATGCTGAACGTCTTGCCCCACCAACAACCTCAAAAGACATTCATTTGACAGAGAATATGAGCTGTACAACCTACAGCCAGAGTCACACAGCTTATGTCTGCTTGAAGAAGAGCACTCAGAATAGCAAACATGTAACTTTCCTTACAATAAATATGTTGGCTTGTGTGGATGTTGAGGGTGAAGTGGCCAAACTCAGACCTGGTAATAAAACAATTGTTGGTTCAATTCCACAGGGGAGGAAACCATCTCTACCATCAGCAGGTCTCTTAACCCTGAGCTACTTTAGCTGGTCTGAACCTGCAATGGATAAAAGTTTCTGCTAAATTACTACTCACATCTTTACAGCTTATTATATCACATTGACTGAAAACAAGCGGATAACTATGGCGGAGGATAAAAAGAAAATTCCAAACACTGACCAAAACCACTAAGTCCAGACTAAACCTTATCCCACAGAAACAGGCTGATGTACAGGACGGGGGACTGCAGATGGTGACACCATCATGTAATGAGCATGAAGAACATCTGCTCTCCACAACGGACACATGCAGCGCACGCTCACGGCCGCCATCGCATTTTTAAGACATTTTTCTCTGTTAGGTTACATTGATTTGGTGTGCTTACATGTTTTTGCTCATAGAGTTAGGCTAGTTTACTGTTTATTGTTTGGCGGTACCATCCACACTAACAACAGCCTGTGAACATCATCTGTTCATGAATTGTGCGTCTGCTGTCAGATTTTTACAACTAATTGTATATTAGAATATGAAGCTCAAAACACAGGCCTTCTCACTGATGATTGGAACATTGTTAAACTGGCATACCTGAAAATAACACACACACACACACAGCTGTCGTGTGACTGATCATTTGTGGTGTAATTGCTCTGATAGTTCTTGATTAAACTCTGTAGATGTGTCGTATGTGTCAGTGTGATTGTCATTATTCTGGTCAGTAACAGAGGTCAGTTTACAAACCCACAGTGGAAATGCTGCAATTCTGCCCAGCAGACCTGCTGAAAACCAAAGAGAAAATATATTAAAGTGGACCATTTTCATGCAAATCACAACTGCTCTTATAATCTGTGCTGTTTTCATACAGAAAATAAACATTGTTGTGGCCTTATTGCATTTATTACTATAAAAACACAGAGCGTTTTGTCTCTATCATATTCTAATGTAGAATCTAGAGGAGGTTGTTATTCAGAAGGTCACAGTCTGTTTTTATTTGCATGCTGAAAATAAGCGCAGTGGAAGCGGAACCTCGCAGAGAGAGAAAACAGTGTTGTAATGACAGCAATACAATCGGCTATTATCAAGCCCTCGTCCTTCTGAATTATTTAAAGAACTCCTCTGAGGGGATTCAACATACAGAACAATTTTCAGAAAACATTATTCAATGTTTTTACCATTTAAGCATGATGTCTGTCTGTTGTGTGTGCCTTTTGACTGTTGATTGAGGGAAACATAAGCTATGGCTAATGTTACCTTTTACGTTATTTTTACTTTACCTTAAACAGTGATGTTTGCTAAGGCAATGTCAGTCATTATGATGGTTGGGGCTTTGAACAGACTCCTAACTTCATTATGTGTTGATGGCCTTTTTGACACCAGCAACTACAGAGCAACTAAAAACCATCACAACAACGCCCTTGGGCAGCCACCCACAACACCCAAGAGATGATGAAATTGTTTTTTGTTTTTTTTGGGGGTAACAAAGCCCTTTAACTGGTGGAGCATGGTGCTTACAACACCAAGGTCATGGGTTCGAATCTCAGGAAATTCATTTTATCCAAAGTGAGTCACTCTGGATAAAATCTTCTGCCAAATGCATAACCATAACTGTAAGAACCAGTGAATAACTGAACGGAGACGAACCAAGAACCTTATGTCAGATCATATTCAATTATTCAAATGTGTGTGTCTGTTTTTATTGGTCCGATCTGTCAATATTTAAACCAAGAGATCTTTTATTATGTGAGGTTTAGGTTCAAGTTTAGACTTTCAATATCAGCACTTTAACAGTAATCTAGTGCAAAAATTTAATGCATTAACAGGCTTGTACCTGTCAACCAATAGCACTTAAGCAATTAGCATATTCATGATTTGTTAGTGATTGCAGTGTGGGTGACACCCCCAACCCATGCGAACCAAATCTGATTTAAATCTACTTTCATGCAGACCAAGAAGCGCGACTCACAGCTGTGAACGCCGGCAAAAGCCCGACCCGTTTGATAAGCACATTTGCTTAATCGACTCGCCTGTCAAAGCAAATATTCCTCCTCACTACTACACTCTCTCTCTCGTTTCTCTCTCTCTCATTTCTCTCTCTCTCATTTCTCTCTCTCATTTCTCTCTCTCTCTCATTTCTCTCTCTTTCTCTCATTTCTTTCATTTCTCTCATTTCTCTCACTCTCTCATTTCTCTCTCTCTCTCTTTCTCTCATTTTTCTCTCTCTCTCTCGTTTCTCTCTCTCTCATTTCTCTCTCTCTTTCTTTCTCTCTCTCTCTCATTTCTCTCTCTTTCTCTCATTTCTCTCTCGCTCTCTTTCCCTCTCTCTCTCATTTCTCTCTCTCATTTCTCTCTCATTTCTCTCTCTCATTTCTCTCTCTCTCTCTTTCTCTCATTTCTCTCTCTCATTTCTCTCTCTCTTTCCTTCATTTCTTTCATTTCTCTCATTTCTCTCACTCTTTCTCTCTCTCTCTCTCTGTGCACTGAAATTTTCTCTCCTCAAAGCCAGTTTGCAGACTTGTGTTAAGTAAACACCTGTTTCCTGCAAAACTCCCCAGAGGCCTCACCAGACAATTTACACCACTAACAAGCACAGAAACACACCTGAGAGGCCGAGACAAGAGTCGCTTTCCATTTATTTCTGCTTCTGAGGGACGAGCTTCACCTGATCGACCAATTACTGTGTGACCAAGCAGTCCAGAAAGTATCCAGTGATCAGTGAAGTTCAGAGTTTCAAGAGTTTTAGAAGTGGGCTGGATTATAGCCAGCGGGGTCGGTGGCCCTTGTTTCTGAGTGTCATGTCACTAAAGGGCTCCAGAAACAAGGCCCTGGAAATATAACACTGATGTCAAAGTGTGCCAATGACCTCGGTCACAATGTGAAAAAGAAAAAATGACAATTGAAGCTTTTTTTATCACTTTACAGCAGCTTTAATTATGCATACAAAACTACATTTTTGTTGTATTTTGTGTTCATCTTAATAATTGTTAATAATTATGTTTCTGCTAATTTATTTGCTAATTAATTTCTTGTTATCTGACTCTTATTTTCATTCTTTTAAACAATAGATTCACCAATTCAATTTGATCAGCCATTTGACAAGCTACATATATAAACACAATATTTGCAATATTCATCCAAGTTTTAAGACATTTAAGAGAATAACTTTGATTTTAAGTCACAAGATACCACAAGATTTTGTTATTAGTCACTTTAACTATGTGGAGGTTGAAGAGTTTCTGTTCATTACACCAGGAGATTAACCATTTCATTTAGTGCAAATAGTCAACTGAACATTTCATTTCCTCGTCTGTATTTTCTAGCGATTTAGCCACTGGGCTAAATAAGAAAGTTATCTTGCTGCCCATGAGTCTTTGCTTAGGGTGTCTGTTTTTGTGCTGTAAAGCATTTCTTTATCATGTAGCTTTTTTTGAATAGCACGTTTATCACTGAAGCCCTAAGATAAAGTCTAATATCTTCTTATATAACTACAACAGACAGAAAATATGAGCAGATATGATTCTCAAGGTCAGGACATTTACATTTATGTGTGTGTTAGCTGGGAATCGAACCCATAATCTTAGTGTTGCTAGCATCATGCTGTGCTAGAGCTACAGGGACACAAGAGACAACAGACAAGATTATCACACTGTCACAAATCTCAGTTAAATCTAAAAGATTTTTTAGTTATTGTAATTCACAACTCAAAACAAAACTGTTTCAGACAATCAACACAAAACCCGTAAGTACACAATTACAACAGACTTTAATTAGAAAATGATGTAGTGCTCTTGTGAAACATCAGATCTTTCTTACAACACTGGTGAAGTCTTTTTTTAACATTTTAACCAATTCAATATTTCCTGGGAGTGACATTATCAAGACCCCACATACCATTTGACTCCAACCTCTAATCACAGCCATTGGTGTTCATACTAACTTCTTTAAGAATCATGTTCTTTAAGAAACATGTTAAAAGGCTCGTGGCTTTAATCACACCCTAGATTTAATTATATCACATGGAACTGATCTTATTGAGATATATATATATATATATATATATATATATATATATATACTGTATATATATATATATACATACTATCATCATCATCATCAAAATGACAACTTCAGTGATCATCATCCTGTTTCATGGCAACTTCACAGATATGAACCATATATGAACCATATGTGACAGGGCAGAACAATTATCCCAATCATTAAAATGAATTTCACAAAAAACTGCCTGATCTGTCCCGCTTGCTCAACACACTGTTAAACACAAACCCTCTAGATAACTGACTAGCTCTGCTTTCACTACTGTGATAGATTTACCCATCACATTAAAGATGGTTAGAGAGAAAAGAACTCTGGTACAACAGTGAAGCTCTGAAGCTCTGGTACAACAGTGAAGCTCTGAAGCTCTGGTACAACAGTGAAGCTCTGAAGCTCTGGTACAACAGTGAAGCTCTGGTACAACAGTAAAGCTCTGAAGCTCTGGTACAACAGTGAAGCTCTGGTACAACAGTGAAGCTCCGAAGCTCTGGTACAACAGTGAAGCTCCGAAGCTCTGGTACAACAGTGAAGCTCTGAAGCTCTGGTACAACAGTGAAGCTCTGAAGCTCTGGTACAACAGTGAAGCTCTGGTACAACAGTGAAGCTCTGAAGCTCTGGTACAACAGTGAAGCTCTGAAGCTCTGGTACAACAGTGAAGCTCTGAAGCTCTGGTACAACAGTGAAGCTCTGGTACAACAGTAAAGCTCTGAAGCTCTGGTACAACAGTGAAGCTCTGGTACAACAGTGAAGCTCTGGTACAACAGTAAAGCTCTGAAGCTCTGGTACAACAGTGAAGCTCTGGTACAACAGTGAAGCTCTGAAGCTCTGGTACAACAGTAAAGCTCTGAAGCTCTGGTACAACAGTGAAGCTCTGAAGCTCTGGTACAACAGTAAAGCTCTGAAGCTCTGGTACAACAGTGAAGCTCTAAAGCTCTGGTACAACAGTAAAGCTCTGAAGCTCTGGTACAACAGTGATACGCACTAAAAAGAGAAACTCGCAACCTTGAGTGAAACTAGAAACATTGTAATTTGGAGGTTTTTAGACTAACGGTTGAAAGACAGTTTGTCCCACTATAAAAATGCTCTAAAAAACACAAGAACTGAGTACCTCTGCAAACTCATAGAAATGAACAAAAACAATCCAAAGCTTTTATTTAATACAGTGTCCAAATGAACAAATAAACAAACAAACGTCACCTGAACAGAACATGTCATCACACTTTAGTAGCAATGATTTTTTCATCAAACAAATCACAACCATAAGAGATACAATTGTAACAATACAACCTACGACATAAACTTACCACATAAACAAACCACAACTAGATCTAAATGAACCTGCAAACTACAAACCCATTTCAAATATCTCATGATGTCTAAAATAAGAGAAAGTCATATCCACTCAGCTGTGCTTCTTCTTACAGAGAAATGATATTTATGGGGTTTCAATCAGGCTTCAGGTCACATCGTAGTACAGAAACTATTAAAATAACAAATATTTTACTTCTGACATCAGACCAAAGCTGGGTCTCACCACCAATTTCACTTGTACACCAACAAACTTCTCCATAAGATTTACATGTGTTATTATTATATTATCATAACAAACCAACAAAACATGTGTCTGACAATTCACAATTTTCACTTTCTGTAAAGTTGCCCATTGTAAAACGTGTACAAATAAATGTGAAATGACATCTCAGCATGTCCACACAAAAAATATCAGCAAACAATGTAACTGCTGGCAAACTTTTGTGAAAGCATGAATAAAAAGAGGCCATTGTTTGACATCTGCCTCTCTGTGAACATCAGTCTGCTCTGTGTGAATCTGTGTCTGAGAAGATGACTCCTGACTGAAGAGATGTTCAGAGTCTATCAGCTCTGTTCCAAAACCCAGTGCACTCTCACTGTTTACTGTCTGTGAAAGCAGCTACACAGCTTTCTAAGGTAGTGTGCTAACTGTGGAAGCGACTGATTTGGAATCAGTACATTTCTACAGTGAACAGGCATGTGAACTCAAATGGTGCAGCGATTTTCATGTGATGCGTATGAGAAACACTGAGTTTCATTCTAAAATAGTTCCTATTGTGAAGAGAAATTGGTTGTTTCCTGTTTCTCTGACCAGATTTGAGAAGCCAGTGATCATGTCTGATGATCTGTAAAGTTATAAACACAAATGTTTCAAAGCAAAGTGTGTTTGCATGTGAATTATAGAACAATTTACACACAGGATTGACATTCTCACACATATCAATGAAAAATAAGAGAGAATCACGGTTATGTGTATAAAAACACATCAGCAGAAATCTGTCATTATAATCTATCTCAGATGGTCTCTCATCTTTACCACTCAACCAATTAAGCACAGTATGTTCCTGAAGTACAGTATGTTCCTGTACAGTATGATCCTGAAGTACAGTATGTTCCTGTACAGTATGATCCTGAAGTACAGTATGTTCCTGAAGAACAGTATGTTCCTGTACAGTATGATCCTGAAGTACAGTATGTTCCTGTACAGTATGTTCCTGAAGTACAGTATGCTCCTGAAGAACAGTATGTTCCTGAAGTACAGTATGCTCCTAAAGTACAGTATGCTCCTGAAGAACAGTATGCTCCTAAAGTACAGTATGCTCCTGAAGTACAGTATGATCCTGAAGTACAGTATGTTCCTGAAGTACAGTATGCTCCTGAAGTACAGTATGTTCCTAAAGTACTGTATGTTCCTGAAGTACTGTATGCTCCTGAAGAACAGTATGTTCCTGAAGTACAGTATGTTCCTGTACAGTATGATCCTGAAGTACAGTATGATCCTGAAGAACAGTATGCTCCTGAAGAACAGTATGTTCCTGAAGTACAGTATGTTCCTGTACAGTATGTTCCTGAAGTACAGTATGATCCTGAAGTACTGTATGTTCCTGAAGTACTGTATGTTCCTGAAGTACAGTATGATCCTGAAGTACAGTATGATCCTGAAGTACAGTATGTTCCTGAAGTACTGTATGTTCCTGAAGAACAGTATGTTCCTGAAGAACAGTATGCTCCTGAAGAACAGTATGTTCCTGAAGTACAGTATGATCCTGAAGTACAGTATGTTCCTGAAGTACTGTATGTTCCTGAAGAACAGTATGTTCCTGTACAGTATGTTCCTGAAGAACAGTATGCTCCTGAAGATAAGTATGTTCCTGAAGTACAGTATGTTCCTGAAGTACAGTATGATCCTGAAG
>JAZGTK010012864.1:0-14663 GCA_036877625.1 Ambastaia sidthimunki | reverse complement strand
ATGCTAACTGATGTAGGAATGGTGGTGTGAATGCCATCTGATTCTGAAGACGTCTCCATGCGTGTCAGTGGGAGTAAAGGCCATCAAAGCTGTGGATTGTTTTCTTTCAAATGGTTGCATTTCCAAAATGAAGCCAATCGCCTTCCACACTGTTTTTGGAGTGTTGGAAAACGAGGCTGTAGAAATTCTTTGAAGCTGGAAAATGGAATGCCTGGCTGCTTTACCAAAATTGTCACATGATAAGTCGGATTTTGGACATATTTGTTGATCGTTATTGCTGTTATTGTTTTAAAGAAAAAGGGAAGCAGTTGTTCATCGTTCATCTGCACAAATTCAAACCAGTCGGGTGCTGAAGATGGAGTTGAGGATCCAGACCTTCCCATTCCAATATCTGATTCCACATGACTGTTCTGCATGAGAAAGATTTTCATTTGGAAAATAAAGCCAAATGGCCTCCTCATACCCCTGCATTTATATTGCTGATGTGTGTTATTCATGTGTAACACTGACCCATACTGTGCTGTGATCAATATTTGAGCATACAATTATCACAGCATTGAAAGTTATAAGTCTATTTGGGTGCTATATACAAACATAATAGCTTTATTGCTGTATAGGAGTCGAGCAATTGAAGTATGTTGATAGCTCTGTTGATAGTATGTTGATAGCTCTTCCAAAGAGTAAAGATAAACAACAACATAAAGGCTACCAGACACACAACACAAATGTGCAATACACTATAGCAGCTAATATATAATGGGCTCCTAATAACTGATCTCTTTTATGTCTTTTTAAGGTTTTATTACTGTTTCCCTTTGTTCAGATTCAATATTAAGCGCCTTACTAACAATTTTTATTACACAATGAATACACAATACACAATGATGTCACTTGCTTGTTTTGTGTGACCGATTTTGTTTCTCTTTTTGAAGGTCTACACAGAACATCAAGACACAGTTTGAACTCAGCATGTCACTACACATGTCACAGAATCTGGAACAAAACACTCACTGAAGGAACCCGTGTTCTCTTTGTGTGGTCTGGTGTTGTGCCAGCACTCTGTTTTCTGAGTCTCACTTTCACAGTTGTTATCAGGTTAGCATTGATAACATAATCGCAAAAATCATTTGATTCCTAATTCAAAGCCAATTTTACCCAACTCACCCAACTTAGTTAATTTAGATGTGTCATTCAAAGTATTGTTAACTATTTGGAAAACTCCGAAAATTTGCACATCAATAAGAAATAATAATAATAGGAAAAGAATATACCACCATCATTACCCTCTAAGTTCGTAAGTATTTTAAGTCCTTTTTTTTACAAATTTATAAATTGTATGTTTGGAGATATTTTACGTTATTAAAAAAATTAAACATAAAATAAGCCTTGTACAATTGTTCCTTTCTTTAGTAAAAGTAATCCAAAGGTGTGTTCAAATATTTCTGTCCTATTTAACAAAAGACTAAAATCTCGGCAAAATACAGTTAATTCTGGTACTGTAATAGCTTTGGTGTTTAGCGGAAACAGTAATAGCATTTTGAAATTGATGTCCTGCCATTGAGAAACATAAGCGTACTTCTGTCAATTAAAAGATCATCTAAAGCCAGACAGATTGTCTGAATATCTAATATTGCTGTTGTATTTGATTATATTGTTTGTTTTACTGGATCATACTAACTTCTCCTGAACTCTCTGCGCTTTAATTACTTCATTAATTAAATTAAGAAGCGAGACACATTTTGGAAACGTATTACATTAAGATTGAGAAAAATTGCCAGGCGGAATATGATATACCTATTGGTGGTCTTCGTATGAATTTCACAAAATAAAATTGTTATTTAAATTATTTTTATTCAAACGTTTTCATTTTATTTTATTATTTTTATTCAGTTTTATAGTCCATATTTCCAGGCACATTACCAATTTTTAAGACCTCTTAAAACCAAAATACCATTTATTATTTTGCCACAGTGTCATATTTACTACGGCTATTATGGAAATTAAACAAAACAAATTTAACATGGGGTAACTTAAATATAATGCAAACAATATTATAAACTTTTAACTGACGTTTTAATGTACTTTTATAATGACAATAGTGGCTATTTCGGCGGTTACAATAGCGTTTTCTATAACTAATAACAAAATATTATGTTATTAATGGTAACCCCATTTTAGTCTACTTTGGTCTCCTGTCTTTTGCATTTTGACATTCATAATTACTACAAAAACACTATAATTATTATGCATTACTAAGCGACAATGCAATGTTACAACGAAAGTCTAATAAACAAAAGGCATATACATAATATATATATATAGTCTAGCTATAGTCCTATACACAGATTTATGCTGATTTTCAGGACAGTGGTGCAACGGATTTCTCATTAAACATAATTTTAAAAAATACACACAGAGACGTATTTTGTAGCCTTAAAAATGTCTTAATGTGATCTGAGTGTTTTGAATAAAAACTCTTATCATTCTCTTACTCTTACCTAAAAACTTTATTAAAATAAATAGCCGATTATCCACGAACGCATTTTAAGCGTTAACGCCATGGAAATGGCAGCACTGTGGTCTTTATGTTAATAGAAGATGATATGGAGGGAGAAATGGGAAGAAAGATGGAGAAATTGGAAGAAAGAGTGGACGTTGATGTAAGTTTATGTAAGACACGTTTGGCCTTTGATCTGAGAGCGGAGAGGCGTGTGTAGCGAGGCGGATACATCGCCTCAGGTCACCGTGACAACAGCCACCTGCACCTGCACCAGCCACCATCTCTCATCAGCATCCAAAGCGCCTTAGAACTGCAGAACCCATCACAGTTCTGCACCGGTTTGAAGTGGAACTCTGGGTTTCATCATCAAAACAGCTCCATTTTCCTTTTTTTCTTTAGTTACGTTTTTGCAAATAAATACGGGCTTCCTCTCATGCGCGAAAATTATTGTAATTAAATAATTGACCTCTAGGCCAAAATGATGCGAAATAAGCCACAGGCCACTTCGTATTAAATTAACAAGGTCTAAAGCTTCATTCATTATTCCTTTAGCCCTCTATAGAACAAGGCTTTATGAGGAGCGATTAAATGAGCTACATTTGTTGTTTTTGAGCAGAGGTCAGAGAGGACTGAACGACGCGTCAAGCGCTTTGTTTGACGCTCAATTGTTTCTGTGTAGCTCATGAACCTCGAGACCTTAAATCGTCCACCAGCTCGTGCATTCACGTGTTTTGTTGGTGTAATGGAAAAAAGCAAAAGCATTTTGATGCTTTTAACCAGCACATCAGTGCAAACAGGGCCTCTGTCATATATGAAAACAGTGTTTAGTTACACATTATAATAACTACTGATGCTTATTTCCCCTGTATGTGTATATATTTGAATGAATACCGAACTGTTAAGTATTATAAAGATTTATTTTTTATTAATAACGAGGTTTTTATTAATACAAGGTATTGTAAACTGTCACATAACATTTTTCCTTTTAATCTAAAGGTAGCTATAATTTACAATCCCCTTATATAATAAAGGGTGTTAGTAAAAACGCTTATTAATATTTAAACAAAACAAAAGACGCACAGAAAGAGAAAAACAAACACACGAGAAAGAGAGAGTAAGAGAGAGAGAGAGAGAGAGAGAGAGACCTGAGCGCACATTGAGCACGCGGCTCTTTCTTGACTTTGCGCCGTAATCGTTTCACGCTTCCTTCAGAGTCTCTTTTCCACCTAAAACGTTTAGTTTCACTTCAGTGAGCAATTGCAACGGCGCAACAGGCAGCGGAAGAGTCACATTATTTCAAACTACCATTCGTCAAAACCACTGTTACAAAAAACAGCAGAGAGAACAGCAACAGAGGATATAGGAGAGGGAACTTTTTGTTCTGAGCCCCCCCGCTCATCCCTCTGTTCAACCTCTGGCCACGGCATGGACTTGGACCAAAAGGGTCCATCTCTGCGCATCGGACGGTCGGGTAGGGCCTTGTCTGTTTCTCCTTTTCACTTGAACGATTGTTTGTTCAAAATACTAATAAATATCTTTTACAAAACTGAACTACAACAAATAGAATTTAATAACAAACACTAGTTGCATTTTTTGTTCTACATGGGCTAGGATGAAACAGTTTTGTCCTTATATTAATAAGTCTGTTGGTTGTTTGTCTCCATATAATCTCACTTTTTTTAATACTATGTCAATGAACATTGTTAACACATAAAGTCTTCCAATACAGTGCTAGTTTAAAAGTGTTTCTTGTGATGGGCCCTGCATGGGGGCACACCTAAAGTTTAAGTTGTGATTATGAAACGCGTTTGAGATTTAGGAGTGCTCAGGTTTAGGCCTGTTGCGTGGCCTAAGAAATTACAGTAAAAAAAACACAAATAATATCCAAAACCTTCAGTACACGTGGAATTTAAAGAGGAACAATAATGAGAGTCAAATAAAACGATGCTCTTAGAAGCAGCACGTCATATCAATGGAAAAGCTTTAAGCGTGGATGTGATACAGACTCCAACTTACTACCTTTACGAGTTTTCTGCTTTTTGTTATAACACAATGAGAAACAAGTTTAATTCGATGGTCTTAACTCAAGTCTGCTAAACGCTTTAGTCCATTGAGGTCAGTTTATTTCAGCTAAGGTACAGAGCGATGGGTTCAGGAGTCCTTTAAGACTAAATAATATTATTTTGTGGACTATCAGTATTTTTATTTGTTGTGTGGCAAATATTTGTAGACGTAGTGCTTCAATTTCGCCCATCTTTTGTGACCTTATGATAGCGACGTGTAAAACGTTTTAGCATTGCAATTGACTGTTGGCTAAAAGTTCAATGAGCTTTAATTGTATTAAGGTGTAAGTGGAGTTTTTACAAAATTTCCACTTCTTATAAACATCCCCCAGTTTCTGTCAATAATGTTAACATAGCATAACACTAACCCGGAGTAAAATACAAAGCCTGTTCTTGACTTTGACTCTGATATCTAATACAAGGCTACGTTCTTATTGATAATCGTCCTAAATTATAATCGTCTGCAAAATATTTTATTGGAATACTCAAAAATACATTGTTTTAATTGTTCTTGTTAATAAATTTGTCGACTGAAGACTGAAGATATTTTAAAATCACAGAATCAAAGATCAAAAGTGCATTTTGGTCCCAGTTTAAAAAAAGAATGAATGTAAAAATAATTTTAACCTATAAATGGTCATAAAATAACTATTTCTGTGAGTTTTGTACATATACAGGCTTGACAGATTAAAATAAATAAAATGAGACACTGAGAAAACGTGTTTCCTGTGGACGTGTGTTCTCCTAACATTAATTCGTATAAGAAATCGAATAAAAATATCAGCAAACAAACTTTGCCTGTTTAGTCTATCATTAGAAACTAGTTATTAATTGTGAAACAAAGTGCGTGAGTGTGCGTGCGTTTATAAGCTGCGTGCGTGCTGCGCTGACTTGACCGAGCGTGAACCCGTTATTCACACTAGACAAAAGCTTCGCCCCCTCGTGGCACTAACGGCGCGCGCTGCGCAAGAACCGTAAGCCTATCCAAGATTCACAGAACAATATAAGAATTTCTGAACCCTTTTAACCTTTTTTTACTTAAAAGTTTCCTTTTTTCTGACCATACAATCAAATATCCTTTACAACTTACAGGTGAAGTCTATATGTGTGCTTGACCTTTAGGCAAAAAATAACACTGTGGTTTGCCGCCTTAAATGATGCAAATCTGAAAATGTCCGTAACAGCAACCACAAAAAAAAACCAAACAAGAATTAAGCATTTAAGTGTAAGAATTTTTAAAAGAGCGAGAACATTATCACATTTATACAGGCACAATGTAACACATTAAGAAATTATAATAATTAGACCTATTATAATATTTAATTTGTAATATTAAACTTTGTTATTTAAACGTTTGGAGCCAATCTACATTCACTTTGTGCACACTAATACATGAAATGAATCGAATAAGTTTACAAAAGAAGAGTACTTCAAATATAAAACGTTTAACTCGTTGACTAATTCAAAACCAGTTTAATTTAAATGTGGCGTTTTTTCCTGATTAAATATTCCTCTTTAGAGAAAAAATCCCCAAGCAATATTATGCTTTTTAAAATAGCAATTTAATGCTTGTTTTATTTACACTGATCAGTAATGTTTACCACCACAACAACTATAATCTCTATTTTTTTACGATCACACCATAGCTATAAGTCAACATAAAATCATTTTATATCAGATGTTTAATAGTCTATATGGTGTGGAGGGTAGAGGAAAAGGAAATGACATAAAAACGCTGACAGAGTCAGGTTTGAGTTCATTGTAGTGCACCCCTCTTAATATGCCGATCAATGTTACAAAAATGTAAACAGAATTAATTGTCTTTTTTATTTAAATTACAATTATGAATGACAGTAAATCATTTACGTTGTAACTAATGAACAGTTTTAAAGAGATCTAAACCTTTGTCGTTTTTAAACATACAGTTACATGCTACAACAAATAAAGCCTTTCAGTCACAGATAATAAACTGCACTCGTAATTGCTCATGCAAATGTAAGAAATAATTTATAATCTTTTTAATAAATATGAAAAATTTGTTTATTTGATTTTAAACTTTAAGCTCAGTAAATGTAGCAATGTGATTTTACAACGCACTCATTTACAATGATTTTATATATTTATGGCATCAGATAACCTACTTTGAAATATCTCGACTATTTATTAGTTAGATGACTGAGGTGAGTACAAACGGATATTTAAAAAAATTCTTCTCTTAATTGAAATTAAAACACTGTCCGGAGGACCGACCAAGATTCAAGAGCCGCTATTTGTCGGTGCACAATCGGGACAGCGCGTCACTTTCATCCAGGGTCAGTGTTAGCCAATCGGTGTCGTGTTTGCTTGAGCGCGTCTCCGGGCGCTTGTGACGGCGGAGGTGCGGTGCACGGATAGGTAGATTTATCTTGACTGACAGTCGCTCTTAGGCGGTGCAGTGGGTTCAACGCTGTGGCTTTGGCGCTGTCCACAAGACAGCTGGTTCTGAAACGCGCCGTGCGCTCGTTCGGTAAGACTGAGACTCGCAGCACGATCACCGCGTCTCCCCGCCGGATCCTTCACACTGGACGGACACTGTTCAGCGGACATCAACGTTTTCGACCCTCTCACGGTGCCGAGGATAAAATTACACCATCGTTGGAGCCATTTGAGAGTATTTTTACTCTCGTTCTGACCATTGCAAAAGTTGATAAAGCTTGTTTTTTCTGGACATCCTACTATATAAAATGCTTCGCGCAAAGGCTGTATTTCATTTTCTGTTTAACTTTGGGGGGCACTTTGATTCGGGTTTTATAAGATGCACTTTCTAATTTCATACGTGCACGGTCAGATGTCTATTGTTTGGGAACCTTCTTGTTGCCGGAGTTTTCTGGTTATTTGTCGAACAAGGTCTGAAGGCATGTTCTGACCTATTACATGATCAAGATGCAACGACATCACATTCATGTGACGAGACGTTGAAGATCAAGTACATGTTTTATTTTCTAACCCGGATTTTGCGAATCACTTGTGACGGTTAATGGTGCTCTGACAGTCACAGTTCACGGGTCACGGTCACCGGAGCGAGGATGTCAAGATAGATTTGCTTAGCAACAAGACTTTTACGTTTTTATTTAGAGCTGTTCGGACTATAACTAAACGCAGTTCATCTCATTGGGATTTTTCTTGAAAATCCTGTTTTTGGTCAATCTTCTCGTCCATGTTTGAGTTAGTTCACTCTGGATGTTGGACTGCAGAGGCAGTATTGTGACCCTGGCCACTTATTTGCATTTTGTCTTACTTATTAATGATGGATGAGATAAAGGATTATTTATGAGTGATATTTTAAATCACATGAGCTATTACCACATTTACATCTACTGCAGGTTAAATTGTCTACTTTTAAACCAAAGTTTCTTTGGACTTCGAAACGGTTTACATTGCATTTAAAAGAAACTTTTTTTTTTCCAACTTTTTTGGATCATAACGGACTGACTGCATTCGCACCAGGACATTACAGTTTGTTTGGTGGTTTTAACAGGAAGGCCTGTTCAACTAAACGATGGAAATCCATTGCAAACACGACCCGTTCGCAGCGTTGCACAGTAAGTTACTGTAGACTTTTACTCCAGGTTAAATGTTGGATTTTATTCAGCGTTGCCCAAATGTTTTTTTTTCTGTGCATACAGACAGAAAAACAATACATGCATGAGTTATTGACCAAAGTAAAGCACTAAGTGTTCCATTGCTGGTATTTTTAAAGGTAATAAACAGCGTCTTGAAAAATGGCGAAGTTTTGGTTGTTTGAGTCGGTTAGTTTGAGATGTTGTGTTTCAGGTTTAGGAGTCAGGTTGCTTTGTTAGAGATGTAGCCTTCTGCTTCACAATCCTTGGGGGAAACAGAGGGGGAAAGAAATCTCGACCAAGGCCAGCATCCAGGGGACATAAACTGAACTTGAACTGTAGCTAAGAATATGGCAAACACGCTTCGTAACCTGTATATGTTGCTTAAGGTGGCTGTAAACAAACCCCTGATTAGGTTAAACGAAAGCTTAAGTTGAGAGATGTGTGGTCACTCATTCGTGACATGTCCGACACTTGTGCTCCCCCAAGATACTAACGTTAGGGGGCCTTTTTCTTTCTCTTTTATCTTTGCTTTCTTTAACGCACAATCATCTCACATTTTACTACACATGCGTGCAACACATTTTACGACATTTTACATGTGCAATAAAAACAGTGTACTAAAGCACATTTTGTCTTAAAAGATAATTATTATAATTACGATGTGTCTATTAATCATTTGCAAATAAATAAAGTATACAGAGGTATCCAGCGTCTTAAACGTTTTGTAAGAATATTTGCGAAGTGAGGTGTTTTGTTATATAAAAAACAAAACTGACCATGCAAACGCTTATTATGCACCCAGAAAAATTAACATTAGTGATCTTGCCTCTCTCGCCCTTTCTTTCTCTCTCTCTCTCTCTTCGCTCAAACCTGACACACTAAGCCACAGCTAAACTCAAATATGAACTCACTCAGCCACACGCATGCACTGACATCCATCTGCACGGTGAATGAAACGGTAGATTAAACGCATTTCAGAAGCTAGAACGAATCACGTTTCCTCTTAGCAACAATATCTCGACACAATCGGCGGGGGAAAACGATTACACCGAAAATGTCAAACGGTGCAAGCCGTAAAAACTGAGTATGGCAGAAATAAACGTTACTCATTCATTGCGTGTAAGAGTGATGGATGAGTTACAATGATCTAAACTCACCCAAATCATCATGAATATTGATAAGCTAACAATATGATAAAACCACAATTACAACACCACAATTAAAGTTAGTTTAAGGGCCTATATCTAACATCCACTTTGCAGTAAATGACACTTTCTACGATTATATATGAAGCACCAATTGTATTATACTGTACATTGTTTAAATGCATTGTTTCTTAATTTCTTGAAAATAATAATATATTGCGGTTATAACATTATATTGATTTTTTTGAAAGATTTTATGTCAGTGTTTCTTCTAATATAATTCCAGTGTTCTGCAGAAATGAAGCTTTTAAGCTAGTAAAAACAAAACAATTTTGCTTACTTTTATGAAGTCTCAACTTGCTTTGCTTTATATCCTGCTAGACTGTTTGTTGTGAAAGGGTTATAAAACAATAGGAATTCATTTTTGCATTTTAAAATAAACTACTTAATATGCTCCATTAGAATAAACAAGAATAATAAATAAACAGAATAATAATAACAGTCAAAATAATAAAGATGCTAATAATAACAATAATCAATAAAAATAAACAATAAAACGTGAGCATTGCTATTATTATTACTTTGCTTATAGGGTAGAAATAAGATACAAGGACACGTGATACAGTAAGCTATTAAAAGTAATAATTACGTTTTACGTTGTTATAGTCAACTATAAGGTCCCTTGTATTTGCATTATTTTGATGTGTAAGAACAAATTAAAAATTACTAACTTTTCAAAGTTTTGATACTATTTACAAATGTTTATTCGTTTCTGAATTGGCTTGCAGTAATTCTCAAATAGTCACTTGCTTGTTGACTGATGTAGCTGTTGTCACATCAGTTTGCTGGAGGTTTGGTTTGCTCTGTTGCAGCAGTTTAATCGGACCCGTCCACTGCGGCAGATAGCGGATCATAATGGAGCAGCGTCTCTAATCGGGTTTATTTTCTGGATGGAGGAGCATGAATGTCTTTCAGCCGCTCTCGCTCTTTCTAAACGGAACCAGCCTCGAAATCAATCAAAGCTGTAGGAACACTTCGATTTATAAGCCAACCGTATTTGCAGAAAAAATCGGGAAAAGTCTCGGTCAGATCACATCTAAATAGCTTGTTTCGTTTAATCCTTACGCATTCTCTCTCTCTGACACATGCACATATATTAAAACACACTCATACTCTCTCTCTCTCTCTCTCTCTCTCTCTCTCTCTCTCTCTCTCTCTGTCGCGCGCGCACACACACACACATACTCCAATAATAACAAAATTAACTTTAAACTACAACATTAAAGGCAAAAGACAGCAATTGAAAGAAACTAAAATACAGTGAAACAATCAAGAAGATAAGGTTAAAAAAATTATAAGATTTAAAAACATACTTACTACACTCAGCAAAGGATCTTTCTATGCAAAACATCTGCTTTTATTTTTAGCCCACTGCCTTGAGAAAATGAAAGTAACTGAAAATAGCTGGTTTTTAATTTACTGTTAGCTGAACTTGTTGTATTCAGTCATGAGGTCTCAGGGCCAGTTTAATATTGTCTGCTCGGCTGTATTTAAGATCCATTACCCTGTAGCTGGGATTAACAGATACCCTTCAGTTGTTTTGTGTGTGTGTGTGTGTTTGTGTGTTCCTGTCTAAAGCAATCAGTATGTTAATATAAAAGATTGACTGGATTTCCACGTAGACTTTTGCACTGAACACATACAGACACACACTTAAACTCTTGGATATGTAAGAAATAAAGTATACAATGTTATGATGCTGAATTCTAATGCATACAGTAACATAAGAAATGTGGTATGCAGAAATCCAAGCCCACCATCCACTGTACAAAAAAGACACCTAAAGACAAACACAGCTACACCTATATACAAATATAAACTTCAGACAGCAGGGCATATGTAGTTCTCTACTCAACCACTAGGGGCAGATATGTCGAAAAGGAGGTTGCATAATTGTAACTTTCAGGTCAAAAATGGAAACACAGCAACATGTTTTTTCCTGCTATGTGTATAAAAAGCTACTTGCTGAGTTATTTTATATTTCTGTCTGCAGGGCATGGAGGGGTGAATCAGTTGGGTGGGGTGTTTGTAAATGGGCGGCCCTTGCCTGACGTGGTGAGACAGAGGATAGTGGAGTTGGCCCATCAGGGCGTCCGCCCATGTGACATCTCCCGGCAGCTCCGGGTCAGCCACGGTTGCGTCAGCAAGATACTGGGCCGGTGAGTTCTGCTTATTATGATGAAAAGTAAAACAGGAGCCTGTTGACAGAGATTATTTCAACAAAAGGGTAACAAAAAGTGTCATGGTACTACTGTGTTTAAAGATGTATACTTTAAAGTGCCTTAAAGTAACATGTAAATACTACAATATATGTGGTCATCACTTATCTGTAAGTACACGTATCATGGTATCACCACTGCCATAATGCTTTACTGAATGTCTACATTTTAAAACATTTGAGTGCTTATTTTATACCGCACACATCTCTTTTCCCAAGCAAGCTCTAGCCGTTCTCATATTCAGTAGCACTTGAGCTATATAAGAGTTACATTAAGCTATAATTGAGCTATATTGGGCTATAAACATGTTGCCAGGCAAGCTGGACTGTTCATTTTTTCAGTACATAGAATAGAAATAACACAGATTTTATGTGTTTCCTGACATACTGCATTGTTGTTTCATATAATACTGCTCAGTAATATGGTCCAACTTTGTTTGTAATGGGTGCTTTCAAACACCATGGATCAGGTTCCCACACACAGAGTTTGCTATTCCCAGAAAGATAAAGGATTTTAAATAGGGAATCTCTGTTGCCGTGCTATTTTATCCAGAACTTGGCTTCATCTTTGCCTGGGAAACCAGCTTAATGTTCTTCAATGCTTTTAAACAGTGGGGCCAGTATGTGTTTAGGATCTTGCCTTTAAAAGCTTTCCAGCCCTCCTTGTACCCTGACCTCAAGTCAGTTTTGATGCATATTAAATATCAGTTTCTAAAATTCTAGAATATTCGAACCCTGATAAACGTTGGACTGATCTTCCCTCCGCCATTGGTTCATTTTCAGGCTGACTCAGCGTTTTCGTTCATAGAAAACGTGTTAAAAATCAAAAACTCCGAAATCTCTCACGGAAGCCAGTCAAAGCGCGGCCTATTCTTTCTGTGACCAAAAAGAAAAGATTCATCACATTTTACATTTGCATCAAAATGACGCTGGCACCATCCGTCTCACGAGGAGGGAGGGCTGGTCGGAGGGACGGAGAGAGCAAGAGGGAGAGAAAGGAGAGAGAGACAGGAAGGGTTAAGGGGGAGGACAAAATTTTAATGGATAAAGGTGTGGATTAGTGCTAGAGCCTTTAGCTATATCAAAAAATGTGTTCTCATTGTTCTTCTCTCCCTCAACCCTTCCTCCAGCCCCAGTCCAACTCACTCAAGCGTTACTGCAGCACTCTGTGTGTGTGTGTGTGTGTGTGTGTGGTCATTTCTTCCCTCCTCTCGTATTGCTCAGGCAGAAAACACACATGATATGTGGGTTGCGAGTGAGGTTTGAGTAAATAAGGCGTATGACTAACTCTGCTGTCTTCATAATGAGGGACTTTCCTGTGTCCTTGTTTTGCGTTACTTTTCATTGCTGTTCTAAAAGGGTTTTTGGTGTTTGTTTGTGCTGGGATTTTCACTACAGGTACATCAACAAATAAATGGTCTTGAGTCGCTTTTCTGATTTTATAAAACATCAGCAAGAGCAATATGATGAGAGACACGAGCATTCAATAAATATCTCCGTTTATCAATATTGAAGTTCACAATACTTCTATTATTTACTCACCCTCATGTCATTCGACTTTTTTGGAACACAAAGATATTTTAAAATGCTGTCACAACAGTGAGACTTATTGACTTCCCTTGTTTGGACACAAAACCACTGAGGCATTTCTGAAAATATCTTCTTTTGTGTTCCACACAGGTTTGTACTGATGGAAAAAAATTCATTTTGGGGTGAACTATCCCTTTAATAAAACAAGTTTATTAACTGGAGGCTGATTACGGCTGCCAAACAACCGTGTGGTACTTTACAGTAGCTTTGAAGTGACCAATCCAATAATCAGAATTTTTCAATCTGTTTTAAATTTTCTTTACTGTAAGAGACTGAATGCTGGTTTAAATAAAGGTGTGTTACTCTGTCTGTGTGTTACTGTGCACAGACCACAAGACACTTCAGCTTTCTGATGCTACAACGTTTGGGTATGTTCTGGCTATGTTTGTGCTAATCTTGCCAAAGAGTTCTCAATACAACTCCTCCACAGGTTTTATGAGACGGGCAGCATCAGACCAGGAGTGATCGGAGGCTCCAAACCAAAGGTTGCTACACCCAAAGTTGTTGACAAAATCGCTGATTACAAACGCCAAAACCCCACCATGTTTGCCTGGGAGATCAGAGACAGACTGCTGGCAGAAAGAGTGTGTGACAACGACAGTGTTCCTAGTGTCAGCTCAATCAACAGGTTTGTGTGTGTGTGTTTATCTTAAGTTTGCGGACATGTGCACGCCATCATGTCACTCATAACATGCATGACGTGAGTGCAGGTGCATGTGTGTGCACAAACTATTATCATTTGGAGAATAGGGTGATCATTAGGTTACAAAAGAGATCAAGCAATGCATAGACAGAAGTGTGTGTGTGTGTGTGTGAGAGAGAAAGAAAGAGAGAAAGAAAGAGACTGAGTTAGTGGTGAAGAATAAACACATATTCATGAGGAGTGTCCAGCTCAGTGGTTCAACAGCATGTGTACAATGACAACCCCTCTAGAGTGAGAGAGAGAGAGACAGAGAGAGAGGGAGAGAGAGAGAGAGAGAGGGAGAGAGAGAGAGAGAGAGGAAAGGTGCTTTGCTTGAGCGGTCATGCAATAAGTGTGGGACTCTGCTGCCATGTCAGGCTGCATGAGCCACACAAACACACACACACCAACACACTTCACGTTTACATACTTAAATTAAAGCATACAGTACACACCCTTACACACAGCAATTTTGTACAGTAAGCCCTCTTACTATAATGCACAAACACACACATACAGTAACATTACTGTTATTTAATAAGCTTTTTAACACTTTTTGTTTGCTGCAGGATCATTCGCACTAAAGTCCAGCAGCCATCTGGCCAATCGGCAGCTGTCTCCGCCCATAACTTAGGTAAGACCCACTACTTTCAGCACACTCAAAAAGAAATGTTCAAATTTATGTTGAGGCCTCTTTTTATTGCAGACTTCAGTATCTTTATAACATGAGCCAATATGAGCATAGCCTGTGACACATGTGAAAACAGTAAAAGACTTTAGTAGGTGAAAAATCTTTAAATCAG
>JAZGTK010012863.1:0-14663 GCA_036877625.1 Ambastaia sidthimunki | reverse complement strand
AATCAAAACTTGTAGCCACCTTTGAACACAGTTTCCTGGAAGTTAGTCAAAGCCAGCTGGTTCTATTGTCTGTGCTTTCTTCATCAGATGGTCAGTTAGAGGATTGTGGGCGATTCGTGGGTGGTGCAAGACTATTTAACCCTTTAATCGGATTGTGTTGCGTGCTGATAGTTTGAGAGTGATTTGGAAGCTTTGAAACTTTTGTTTGGTTTGCAGATTACACTCTGGAGGAGAAGAGAACTGAGTCATCACTCTTAGAGGAGCTGGAGAAAGGTCTCGCAGAGCCTCTGGTGTTTGTGCTCAACGCAAACCTGCTGGCCGTGGTGAAGATCGTCAGCTGTACGTTCCTAATGTCTCACTCCACACTTGATGGATTTATAATTTTGGTGATTTGACATGTGGAACCTGTGCGAACCGGTATGGTATATTAAATTGCGATCAAACCTGTTTTGTAGTCCGCGTAGTCATTGCAAAACCGCCACGTGTGTGAGCATGCAAATATGTTCTACGGATGCGAGCGAGAGTCGTCTGTGTGCATGTTCTGTACTTTTGATAAAATATAGTGATGCGTTAATGCGGTTTGCAAAAGTATGCGTGTGTGCACCATCCCGCAGATGTGAATCGCAGATGCTGGTGTGTTATGTCGAAGGGAATGCATGCTGTTGGGCAGCCAGAGGTGGTGATTTTGCTGCAGTGTTTGCCCGAGGAGAAGAGATTCCCAACTGATATCTTCAACCATTTCATTCAGATCTACTGGGATGCACAGACAGGTAGTACCTGCCTTTACCCACAATAGCACAAAGATCAAACATCCAGAGTGTCTCAAAAAATCTTCATCTGTCGTTTTTCCAAGCAGCAGGAAAGCTTTTGAACCATCTCAGTCACTCTTTGGTGTCCCGAGGGTTTCTGGGTAATAACGAGCATGCTGGTTTTCTTTACGTGCGGCCATCGTTCCAGTCTTTGGAGGGTCTGCCCTTACCTACGCCGCCTTTCCTGTTTGGGGTACTTATTCTCCGTGCTGAGATTCCATGGGCCAAAGCTTTTCCCTTACGACTCATGCTACGTTTGGGAGCTGAGTACAGATGTAAGAAAACTGTTTTCCATTGCACAGAGGATTGTATGCTCATGGCACCTGTTTTGCATACTATGTAGAATGGATAGTATGCAAATTGGAATACAGCGTTTCTGTCTGATCTTACAAACTCTAACATAAATCACAAATTGTTTGTTGTTGTCTTGCAGTCTATCCATGTCCACTGTTCAGTGTGCGCTACAGAGAGCCCCTCTTTGGACCCGTCAACAATAGCATCATGAGACTTTTAGTGGTGAGCATTTTTCATGACCTTTCTGCAGTTTTCTGCTCATACACTACTTCCTGTTTGAGCACTTCATAATATGACATCATAATAAATCACTTCCTGTTTTTTTTATGTTTTCTTAATTTTGTATCTGTCTCGGCTCTTCAAGGATTTCCGCTTCTACCGTTACTCGTTGCCCTCAGTCCCAGGGCTTGTGGTCGATCTAGAAGCTAGATGCACCTGTATACGGATCCCTAAAACACGCCATCCAGAGGTAACACACTCATCTCAAACATGACCATGACTATGCAACATAAAATACTTCAGGAGTCAGTCCTATAAAATATTGGTTTAGAGGGCGATCTTCCTTGCATTAAAATAGTGTGCCGATATCCTCGTGCAACAATAATACCCAAGTGTACTTCCATATATCCATTACTGTTTTATTATAGTGAATGAGTGATTACCATATTCATGTACCATAGTTTTACACTGTATTTCAAAAAAATAACATGGAATTCCCATAATGCATGTGCAAAAAACATGCTAATACCTAATGCAAATAATAATTTGCTGCTTTATGTTAGTGCTGTAAATCTTTGTGTGTAATAAAAAACAGAAAGATTATTAAAGGAATGTCTCAGAATAATAACCTGCAGTGATGTTAACCGCTCTGTATCTCTTTCTCTGCTGGTTTGTAGCTGCTGAAGGCTCTGAATAAGTCTAATGAGAGAGTTCTGGCCCTGGGCGCCTGTTTTAATGAGCAGGCCGACTCTCACCTCATATGCGTGCAGACGGCAGATGGACAGTACCAGACGCAGGCTATCAGCATTCACAGTCAACCTCGCAGAGGTGAGAGAGAACACACACATTTTCACATACTGTAAATGACATCACACACACACACACACACACACATTTTTACATACTGTAGATGACATCACACACACACATAATGATGCAATGGCCTCAAGAAGTATTTGTACATTTCTTAGATTACGTGAATATTATTACATTAGGTAACAAAATATCCAGTATTTATAGACAGACCTAGGATCATTTGTTTACAGATACCAGTTGGTTTGAAATTTTGCATCCAATACAATGACATTAATACACTGTTTTTGACAACTGGAAGATGTAATTTTAATTAGTAATTTTTAAAAGTACTATAATGTAATTTTTTATACTTAAATAATTTAAAACGACATAAAACCCCTGTGAACATAAATATGAAAATACATTTCTGAAGTCCTGATACACGTGTCTTTTCCTTTGTGATCACTAGGTGGCGTTATATTACAGTCTTGCAAAGTGCTTCACTTATGAAAGTGTTTCGTGACCTTGTTGACTGAAATTCTCTCACACAGTTCTCACTGAATCTAAACTTGTGTTTCTGTTCACCTTTCAGTCACTGGCTCGTGTTTTTTTGTGTTCAGTGGGGCACTGAAGGCTTCCTCAGGGTACCTGGCCAAGTCAAGCATTGTGGAAGGTTCATTTAACTTATCTTATCGTCTTATCAATAAACATCATCATTGTTCCACATTATCCCCTCCAATTTAATGTTTTTAAGTAATGTATGTTATTTAATGTGACTTAATAGTAACACCTGTCCTGTCTGAGAGTTTATGTAGACATATTAATGCATGTACTGTATGTATAAGAGTGTTTTAGTGAATATGCATCTTCTGGTCTTCCATACATCTGTTCATCGTTACAGATGGTTTGATGGTGCAGGTAACCATGGAGACCATGGCTGAATTACGACGATCGTTGCGGGACATGAAAGATTTCGCAGTCACCTGTGGAAAACATCACCCGGCAGAGAGGCAGGAATATGTTCACATTCAGTGGCAGGATGAAGAGCCAACGTTTAATAAAGGGTAAAAATCATCACTTTTATCCAAAGCGACTTGCAGTGCATTCAAGCTATACATATTATCATATGTGTGTTCCCTGGGAATCGAACCCACAACCTTTTGGGTTGTTAACGCAATTCTCTACCAGTTGAGCAGTAGATGTCTCTATTGAATAAAAATTGAGTTGATTAGCAACAGAGATTTTAAATTAGCACTAAATTAGTAACAGAGATTTGTTTTAACTTGTGCTGTTTTGTTGTCCTCTCCTGTATCTAATAGTATCATCAGCCCCATTGATGGGAAATCTATGGAGTCACTTACGAACATCAAGACCCATCAACGCTTAGAATACAAAGCCAATGGGAAGGTCATACGCTGGACAGAGGTAAACAGCTTTATTCATCATGTAGCTTTTGTGGTATTTGTGTTGTAGTGGTGCTTGCTAAGGTTTCATAAGCATTCATGTTTGCTCATACTGTACTTTGGGTTAGTTTTAAGTATTAAACTTTGACACATAAGTTTTCATTCATGTTCATTGAACATACTATAATAAAATTGTACAGTTTATTAAGGAGTAGTGAGCAATTACTTTAATGTCAAATGATACAACAGGCAAAAAAAATTTAATATTTAGGAACCATTATATCATAGAGATGACTTTTGACTTTAGCGACCAACCACATAGCGACACGCAAAAACGCTTCACCTAAAACCACTTAAATACATAGCAACAACCTGCTGGTGTCTTAGTAAACGTGATTAAATGTATTATTTTTAAAACAGTTTTGAAAAACAACTTTAACAAGCATTTACTTATTCTTATCTCATAAGTAAAACAAGCATTTGATTGGCTTTACAGGTGTTTTACTTGCAGAAAAACCAATATCTAAATGGTCTCAATAACCACACCGGCCATAACCGGCTAACAGAGCGTCTTGCTCGGGCTTTCTGTCTGGCGCTCTGCCAGTCTCTCTGTTTGCTTAAGGAGGATGGCATGACCAAACTGGCACTGAGAGTTAACCTGGATGGTGAAAAGGTGAGACTGTCCTGTCACAAACTAAAGGTTTAAATGTTTATTTTTGTATTTTACTGTTTATATAAGCTTATAACAGAAATATATATATATTCTTATATAAGCAATAACAGAAATAGACTATTAAACTTCTATTAAACTACTCCTTAAATATATAATCACATTGTAGAGTCACAATTGTTACCTTACAATTATTCATATTCTTATATCAATATGCATATTTTATATGTATATATAAGTGCATTATATACATTAGCTATCCACACTTCTATATATTCTGGTGTACATATTTTTACCTTCTGTATCAGAGCTCCTTTCATGGTATCTTATTTAGTTTATGGGTGTGTAAAGTTTGTATCCTGGAATTTAGTTAATGATTTATGTCTGCCCATTATTTGCCATCCTTAAAAATATTTTTGATTTGATAACCTGCAAGTTAAGAACTTTATACTATGTACATCATCTATCGACTTTTCTTAGTCAACTTGTGGTGGTTTAGATTCCTACAAAGTTATCTGTCTTAATTTTTTGAACTAGATTTCCAGGTCTCAGATTTAACAGAATCCCATGATGCTTTTAATTGTTTATTGATCTCCAATATTGTTTAAGGGCTGGGCAGGATAATAAATAATCTTTTAGTTCATAAAGGTAAACACCACAGGCTACAAAGGTTTCTTAATGGATTTTTTTGTAACTTTTAGATGGAGTTTTTGGCAGGCAGTAATGGGCAACGGCTGCCAGCACAATACCAAGACAGTCTCAACCAATCACTGACGAGCGTGGTGCAGAGCAACTCCCACTACCAAGATCTCGCTTCCTGCCAATTGGAGCTCATTTTCTATATACTCGAGGACACATCATAAAAAGAGCCTGCACAGACCACTCACTGTCACATGTGCCAATACTCCTAGAAACCTCATCAGCATAGCCTTTAAGTTCAGTATAATTTTAGAGTATAATACAATTGACATCCCTATGGGGAAACTTAAATATAGTTGAGTAGTATTTAGTCGATACCTTAATGCTCACTGTGAAAAGGTTTGGGGTTACAAGATCAAATGGCATTAAAACAAGATCAGATCATCTGTGAAAAACTGAAGTAGCTATCTAGTTTTTTTTCTCCAGTCTTTTCAATGACCTCAGTTTGTTCATAGTAAGGTTCTTAAAAGGCCAAACTCTGGTTTAAAACACGCTGAGCATTATTGAGAAACAAGGACTAATATGCAACAGAAAATGTGATTCTTGAATGGATGACATTCATTAGCATGATCTAATAATGAAGAGCAAATTCGTTTTAATTTTGTTTTCTTGCTCAATCTTCAGTCTTCCATACATGGAGCTCACTGTAGCCATGGCGGTTCTTTGTTGTACTTCCTGATATAGGCGTTTTCCTCCTGAATCACTGTACAAATCCCAAGTCCCACCCTATTCTCCCAACTCTCCGAGGAGTGGCCTGACCTCTGCTCTACATTCAAACACACACCTGCTGGGAAAAAGCGCTAGGAATTCATCCAAAAAGGCAATGCTTGGATAAACAGGAGCGCAAAATATACGCACAAACTCTAGCACACTGTGATCCTGCAGATGTTTGCTTCCTCCATGACCTCAGTGAACTTTGTTTGGCCTTTTTGTCTGTCTCACACACACACACAGCGTAGGATAATTGCTGATCTGACTTTCTCTGTTGCTTTATTCAAGAAGAGAATGGACTGTTTGTTTACATCCAACATGTTGAACATACTTGAGATTGCAAAGGATGCGGAGTATGAAAAAAATGCAGCATTTTTAAGCATGTCCTACTGCATCTGTTGGAGACTCCTAGACTGTCCCTGAACGACTGGCCTGTTGGTCCTGCTTCGTTATTGTAGATCATTCAACGTTTTAAAGAAGTATTTTAATAGTCAACAGTTTTATTTGGAGATGCCAAAAAACTTGACGGCTGGAATGGTCAAGTCAATCGCTCTAATATTGTTCAAGGAATTACAGCGTTCCATAAATATGTAGGAAATCATTATTGTCAAATAACAACCTGCCTAAAATAAACAGATAACAGTGTATTTTAAAACTGAATTTATTTTTTGTTTTTAATTCAACATTTTACTGTATCAATTTCATTAGTTCTTAAGGTAAAACTATTTACAGATGTAATTCAAGTTTACTGATGTTGACTGTACAGTGCCTGATTTTGGGGGGGGTTTGGGGGGTGGGCGCAGAGGGGGGGCACACAGCTGTGCGTGTGCGCATATGCGCTCGTGTTGTTCTGCGGGTGCCCATCTGCTTAGATGAAGTTTTACATCATGAGCAACATCAGTGGAGGACGCATCCAGTCATCACCCTTCCTCTTCTCTTCATACATTGTGCTCAATAATTATTCTTTTAGATTAACTTATGACAAGAAAACAACATACAAACAGGGATCAAACTCATTCATCTCCCCATTTACTCAATAAATGTACATATTAAAACTAAACAAAATCTGAAGTGTCCCAAAACACTCTTTGGACTCCACAGTGCTTAGTGCAGGTTCTCCTGGTCATCTGTTTTGGGTCTTCTCCTCCCGAGACCTCAGGCCCTCTTCATCTTACCATTGAGAGCGTTTCCGTTGTCGTGGTGCGTCTTACCATTGCTAAAGCCATTTTCATGCACGCTATGGCCGTTTGAGACCACAGTCGAGCCATTGGACAGAGCGGTGCTTCCGTTGGCCTTGCCGCTGTGGTCGCTCTGTTGGGTGTTCTTTGGTAGCCTCTTGCCTTTGACGTACGCCTGGTACCAGAAGTTAGAGAACAGTACGAAGAAGAAGGTCCCATACATCCAGATGAGGTGGATGAACAGAGGAACCTGGTAGTCGCAACTTTTCATGAAGTACCACTGGGTCACGTGAAGGGATACCAGCACAAACTGAATCTGAGGAGATGGATAAGAAAGTCTGGTCACATGACACATCTTTACTGACAGTCTGGGTAAGTCTTACAGAGTCCTACAGAAAGAGTCTTAAAGGAATAGTTCAGCCAAACAGAATTTACTGTAAGTCACTTTGTCTTACGCTACTCAAAAATCAAATTAACATACCAGCTGAATTGCTGTCATGTATTTCTTCCACCAGAGAAACTTCTGGAATCGAGGTCCAGCAGCAGAAAGGCCGTAGTAGGAATACATGATCACGTGGACACAAGAGTTAACCATGGCATGGAAGGAGCCCATTCCACCTTAAAAAAAAGCATCTTTAAATTTAAAACCACAGAACAGCATTGTTTAACATGTACTGTGTACTGTATATGACTTTCCATTAAAACAACTCTGATGACCACCAACACTGGCATTAAACTGAGAGCCTTATTTACAACAGCAAAATATCCTGGCTTGTGAAAAAACACAACTTATGTGGTCCAGTGACCGTGTGAATACAAGAACTTTCCCCTGCTAGGTTCATATTTGAGGGTTAGTGTAAATTCACCCTATAAATGTTAATGACTCTCAGTGGGGTTAATATGATGGTTGGAGCCTCATTCCATTTTATTTATGATCTGAAACCGATCAGTTCAACACATGTCTGTCACTAAAACATTTCAACCGGGTAAACGGACGTGTGTGTGTGGCAGACTCACCTGGAGCATAGCTCACACCCCACCACCACGTCCAGGGCATGAAGGAATGATGGAAGATATGCAGAAAGGTGATCTGACTCTGTTTCTTACGCAGCACAAAAAACACCTAAACAGAAATTATAGCAACATTCACCACTGCATTTACACGCCACTTGGTTTTATTCTTAAACTAGTTTAAACATTGTGGAGTAGCGTATTCAAATCTTACCGTATCCATAAGCTCAATGAACTTTGAAAACAGGAATAACCAGGCGACTCTTAGCATCTGTGGGAAAAAAATTGTTATTATAAACTATTTGGAAATTCATACAAACAACTTTGTGTCAGTGTGATCATTTACTGTACACTGCAAGTACAGTAATTATTAAAGCGTGTTATAGGAAACATTTAAAAAGGAAATCTCACTCTGAGTGCTTGAGGGCTGTCGGAATAATCGCACGGGTCACATCGCCATGTGTATCCTGTGGCCCATCCGGACATCAAGAACTAGACCCAATAAAGAGAAATTATGTTTAAAATCTGGATTTGCCTCATGATTTGTTCACAGAAACACAAACACATGTATCTTGTGTATCGAGTCTTACACTGACCTCATATACAATATATGCAGACAAGCCGACCAAGGACAGGTTGTAGATGATCATAGCTTCTTTTAGTTGGAAGGGTTTGCGGTTGGCCATAAACTTAGGGCCGGCGAACATTACGAAGAAAACATAAGCAAGCAGAATAACAGTCATATTGACTGGACTCTCCATCAGAGGATAAGCCTTCACTCGTGGGTCTAAAAAAAACAAAAACAGCACTTTTATTGTAAAATATACACATATGTTTACTTATCTATTCAATTGGGGACATTCCATAAAATTCTATTGTTTTTTATACCAAGCTAGTTATAAACAATATAACCTAACCCTAGCCCATAATCTAACCCTAACAGAAAACCTGCATTTACAATTAAAAAATTGTTTTTACAAATGAGGACGTCTCCAAAAGGTGGTTTGCTCAGATTTGTCAGGGTTTACTAAATTTGTGTACAAATTTATCCCCAATATATGGTTAAGTAAACACACAGACACAGTTATCAGCTACTGTAAAACCGACTGACAGTTAGATAACAACATGGTAAGAAATGGTTTCCAAACACAGATTTGATTAAGTTCTGAAATGGTTCGCTAGATATGGTTAACAGTCGATAGACGTATTTTAGTCTATCAACTGATAACCATGTCTGGCAATCTCATTTACTGTCAACAAACCGTGTTTAGTATACAGTTTACTAACAGAATATCATTCATCTGCCCTGCTCTCTGGATATCGGTATTGGCATCTTCCAGTAGAAAGCATATCGGTTGACCAATAGTCTGACTAACAGCATAATTGAATTTAGGACTGTTGTAAATCTGTGCTCAGGAACTCGTTCAGTAATTTGAAACATAAGCGTTTTTACCCCTTCCTGCTAACAGGCCGTCATAGACCTCCATTATTCTGTCTTTCAGCGTCTCCAGCATTTTCAATGATGTCAGTTTAATGGTTCACCCACAACAGCACCTGTGAGAACAAAAACGGATGTTGTAAAACAGATTCACATATAAAATTCCTCTGAAAGGACATTGTGTCTCTTATATTTGATTAAATAAGTCCCTGATCTCTGCTGACACACACAAAAAATCCTTAACACTGACTTATTAACTGTTGCCTTATTGGGTTAATGCCAAACAAAAATGCAGTTAGTGTTAGTTAAAGAAGGAATGAATGGAGCAGATCAGCTGAGCTCAACAGCTGACCCTGTTAAAATCAAATGAGAGCTTGAAGTACACACTGAAAACATGTGACATGCCATCTTGTGTCCATTTAACATCCCAACCACGTTTTCCTACCACAGACTCATTACAAACTACATGCAGAGTCAAATCATTGCTCAAGTCAAAATAAAAATGTTCTGGAATTATAATATTTCAATCCTAATTCTTTGCTTTCATGCACAGTTATTGTTTGGTAAAGCGCCCTGAGGTAAAAACATCCCTAAAAGAAAAGTCGTTTTATCTTCCTGTTTTCAATTCTTTCGTCATTTTCCGCTTCCCTCTTTTTCTACTGAACACGTGTTGCTCCGCTTCTCTCGCCTGATATGGTCTGATGTTGGAGGCGTGGCCACAGGAAGGAGTGGAAGGAGTAGAATGGCAAAAAGTGATGCAATGTTTCTCTCACCTGCACCTTTGTGAAACACTCTGCCACCTCCACCAGTGACTTTAACAATGCTCGAGTTGACTATAAACAAACTATTGGATTTATGCACATGACTCAACGCATTTAGGAAGGAGAGTTTGTTGTTACCACACAGCTGTGGCCCTGCTGAACTCTGGGTAAACACAGGAGGAGTTCAGGTGTGTCTCCTACAATGTTGACCATGAAAAATGTCCCTCCCATACATTTTATTCCAGGACCAAAATAAATAGGAAATTAAATGAAAGAATTTTAGGACCATTAAGGTCCATTAAGTTTATTTTTCCAATTTTTTTAAATTCTCATTAATGTACTGTTGGTTTTTATTTTTTGCTTTTTTTTGTTTTTACAAATTGATTCTCACTACTTCTTTTATTAAATAAGCATAAATTATGCAGACAATAAATCCTGCTATGATGTAATCACTTATTATTACAGTAACAGGAATAAAAGGTATTTAAAGTAGACACTGTACAATGACACTTCAAGGAAAAGCTACAGCATACAACATCACCGGTTTATTCACTAACCAAACGTTAAATATTAACCAATGCTGTGAAAAAAAATGTAAGTGTGTCTTTGCATTGGGTCTGTTCTCATCTAAGAAAAGCATAATATAAAAGAAACAGCAAACGAAAAACAAAGCTTCACAGAGAACTCAAGTTATAAAGTCTAAAAAACTGTAGTGTTTAAATGTAACACACAAGCACATTCAGTAGTCAAAGACAAAAGGATATAAGTCTGATAACCCTGCATTTAGATAAGATAGCCATAAATTATTCATTTACGACCTTGTTGTAGAATAATCTGCCCATATCAGTCAAGAAATACAACATAACTCCCTTTGATAACAAACATACACAGACAGACTGGCTCTCATTGGCCAAAATAGGACTTTTGATGGTCCACAGCAACCGTAGGGAACATAATATAAAGGGTCAATAAACGTTTTTACCTTTCGTAGTTCGGCTCAAACAAACACAGCTCTGATCCCCTGACGCCTACATCAGCTCTACAACAGCAGCTGAAAACTCTTATATAGCCCCGATCGTGTCCCTGCTGCTCGTGAAACTGAGAATATTGAGACAAGAGGACTGGTTTTCTCATTTATCTTTAGTTTAGATCCCTGGATTGGGGCACATTGATGTCATTAGAGATGGTGGAGATACAAGGATACCTGCTGTAGGCACGTTTCAAAGACGATGGGTTTTACTGATGCTGATCAGAATGATGGACTGCGTTTCGTCACACACACAGAGGTTCATAGGAAATGTGCTGTGGCCATCAGGTTCAACCACTTTCCGGCCACTATCACGTGTGGGAGTCTGTGTGTGATTGTGGAAGGGTGATAACATTGTTTTGCTTTGTGAGTAAAATCTAGGAATTTAAACTACTGCATCGTATTGATCTGCCAGTGGATGTTGGGAAACCAAGATAAGATTACTTGAGCAGCAATCTTGACCCATGAACTTAAAGGAAAACGTAGATTGGATGTATAGAAAACTGTAAACTGAGCGACCATTATTAGAACTATCACTTTTGGTGTTTACTTTGCAATTCAAACACAAAAGTTCCTTAAAAGTTCTTTGACAGGTTTAAAATCTGGAAATCTGTGTTTCTTATCTCACAATGTGCATCAGTCGCTAAAACACGTGTCAGAGATGTTAAATATTCAGACATAAAATGAACTGGCAATCTTGTTATGAAGGAGATCAGTTAAAGATCAGATACATGAGAACAGACTGTTCTGAAACCATGCGTACGGTCCAAACTGGTTTTTGAAAACCCTGAGCAGGGCCCTTCGAGTGATGACATCATCAACAGCCATTAGTGAAGGGCATTCTGATTAAAAAGATGTAGATTAGTCTGAAGGTTGCTCCAAATTAACTGTTACAGAAAGGACAAGTGGAAGTCATTCATTAATACAAGAACATGACGCTTTTACTCTTATTCCATTTTGTTATTTTGTATATGATATACAGTTTTTAAAATGGTTGCAATTGAACTTTTTGGGGCCCTGACTAGCTACTAACTGAGTTCACAAATGTCCAAACAGGGTAACCACAGGTGTAGTTCACAGCATTACCTATAAACATGTTGCACAAGCAGAAATAAGTCTGTTTTTAAACAAACATCTTGCAAAAAAGTCAAGATGTTGTAACTAGGTTTGTTATTTTGTTATATAATGCAAATACATTCATGTTGGCTCATTATGAAGCGTCCAAACAAATTTTCAGGCACCTGACAGTATCTACACCTTTACACCCTCCACTGCATCTTTCTGGATTAGCCACACTTAAAAGGTATGTGAATTAGTAACATTTTAACTTGAGTTGGCAAATAACACATGATCTTGCTAAAAACGAAAGTAGTGTCCTATCTGATCACAGCTGACAATGTGAGGACAAATCTAATTATGAGATATAAAAAGCATCTGAAAGACATCTGAGAATGGTTAGTGACTCGCTGGACTGTGTGGCTACATTGTGAAGTTGTAATGCATGTCTAGAACAAAACTACAAAACACACTCTGACAAAGAAATGTATAGAGAAACCAGCACTGGCTGACAGTTTTGAGGTCCTGTTAAGATTTTGAGGGGTTTGGATTTGCCTCCATTTTGACTAGTTTGAAATGACAACACTGTGTAGCCACAATATTCACATACCTTACTTAAAAGTTCATAATTAAACACACACACACACACACCCTAACCCTAACACTCATGTTTGTGGGAAAACATTCAGTCTCGGACTCAATAAGAGCTTGAAAGGGTAAAGCTCACTGAAACATGTTCAGGTCTGACAGCATAAAGAAACTGCACTTAATAATTAACTATATTTTACAAAAAGAAAATTAAGCCCATCATAAACATTGATATTTTGCATTGTGCAAACTTCCTGTATCTCCCTTGTCATATTATAGTATTAGAAATTAGACATTTTGCATGACATTTTGTGCAGAAGAATGTTCTTAATTATATTCTTAATTAGAAATTGTCACAAATTTATTTTACTTAAAGCCTCTGCTTTAAGTAAAATAAAATTTGTATTTAGTTTTGATTTTGGGGTGAAACATGACCTTGGAATTCCTTAACAGATTCCGAGATTCACACAACAGCACCTCACCTCAGAAATGACAATGTCACAGTCTAGACCGGCTCTGAATCTGACAACGACTATTCTTCTAAAATCCAGAATAAATCAGATTAAAAAAGGCAACCAGTCATTCAGTTCAGTTAGAAATGAGCATCACGCTATACCACTGTTCTCTAAAGATCAGACAGGAAAACAAACCAACACAATGTCCATTTATGGTAACATTTGCCTCATCACAGTCCTTCAATGGAAAAAAATAAATCATGCCATTGCATATTGACTTTCAAGGTTCCTAGAGGTCTTGTTCTTTCTTCCTCTTTTTTTTCTCTCTCTTTCTCACTCTCTCCCTTACCCCTCCCTCTCCCAACATAAGGAAACCATAAGCCCATATCCGGCCCTGAATGTGCTCTGTTAAAGTTAGCAGGCAGGCGTAAAATGACATGGTTGCTAGCTGAGAGCAGGGAACCACCCTGTCATGTGACCAGAACTCATCAGGTCAGGAGCCGTTAGCAGAAAAAGACATCTTAAACAGAAACAAACAGCCCTGTAATCAGTCCTTCTTTCTTTGACAGGAAGAGATAAGACACAATCAATCACTTGGCAACAACTACTGCAGCTAAACCGAAAAGCTCCCCTTTGTGTTTTATATCAAGACTAACTTTCCATCTACGGTCAAAAAAGAAAAGTTTTAAGAAGTCAAAGCTCAAACTAGAGCGAGCGATTCACATATGCAGAAAGGCAGCCAGTGCTAAGGGTGGGGTTACCAAGAGCTGTGGCAACAGGCATCCTGTGAGTGAATCACACAGAGAAAGAGAACATGTTTAGAGTTGATAATACCCTTAAAAAAACCATAAAAGCTGTTGGAAGAAGTGATGTTTCTAGTTTACCACACCTTTACTTTAACTAAACAAACACTTATTGATGCTTTGGGAAGGATTGGGAAAAGTTTAGAGAGAAAAGGTCTACTGTAGGGAGTCGTGAGTAAAAACAAACAGCTCACCTTATAAACTCCTGCCTCCTCTGAGAGTCCGGTCAGTCCTGGTGGTCCAATCTGGTCTTCTCCTTCAGTGTCTGCCCTCTCACTGCTGATAGAGAAACCAGGACAGCGGCAGTGAGAAGAGAGAGGACAGGAAGGAGAAGTGGAAAGAAAAGAGAGTGTAAGTGTGTGTGTGAAATGACGGTGTGACTGGTACGCCTGGCCTCTGGTCCCTCCCACCCTGACTCACTCTGTGGATGAATAACTGGCTCTGAGAGCACACTGGAGAGAGGGGGAGAGAGAGAGAGAGAGAGAGAGAGAGAGAGAGAGAGGGTGGGGGGACAGAGAGAGAGAGCTACTAGAAGTAACTTTATTCTAGAAGTAATAAGATATTCTAAAAGTCACTTTGTGACGTGTTTACTTATGTTGTTCCAAACCCATATGCTGTTTTTAATACTTAAAGCACATAAAATAAAAAAATGCACAACATTTTTCCATATATCAGTGACCATTAAGACACTAAAAAGCATCATGAAAGTAAACCGTTACTGTTTACTGTATTAATCTTCTGAAGAC
>JAZGTK010012862.1:0-14664 GCA_036877625.1 Ambastaia sidthimunki | reverse complement strand
AAGAGCAGATCCGGAGAACATCTCTGTGAGCTGTGCACTTAGAAGATGAAGCTCTGAAGATCTGACCTCAGAGCTCCACACCTGAGCTTACTACATAACACAATATTACATACTGCAAACGATAATTCAACATCACTTCAGCTGTTACTAATTGAACAAACTAGATGTTCCTGCAGAACTTGTGGAGGATGAATTACAGAGAGAGAGAGAGAGAGAGAGAGAGACAGAGAGAGAAAGAAAGAGAGAGCGAGAGAGAGAGAGAGAAGGTTTGTCTGATTTTGCTTGGCTGAAAACCGGGCCGGACTGTCTTGCTCTGTGTATCTCATCTGTCACTGACTACTTTCAGAAATGCAGCCCTTTCTCACCTCACAGAAACAGAATTCAATCTTTCCTAGCCTTCTGTTCATCTCCAAAAAAGCATTTATCTGAGTCTCTTGAGGAAACTTTGACCTGCTGGTGACTGAGAGATGCAGTGTTTTCTACATGTATTGTGAGAATAATCCGTATGGCCCCGCCTCTGTAGAAACACACACAAAAGCTCTCAGATGTTTGTGAGGGACCAATGAGATGCACTGCATGAGAGGGGATGGAGGGTGTAATTTGTAGAGCTCAATGTCATACAGTAAATTATAAATTACTGCACTCATATTCCATCCTGGAATTACACTGAAAGATGGCCGTGCTGAGATTTCAAGTCTGCAATCAAAAAATTATATTTAATTAAGAGTTCAAACATTTCTCATCAAGACCAAACTAATTTAGCATTTTTTTCTACACAAATAGCTCTGTATCTTACTACATGTGTTGTAACTGTTCCTTGCGTTTACCTTTCCTTTCACAAGAAACATTTGAAACAAAGTTGACATTTAAATGAAACATAACTAAGTTCTCCAGTAGGTCTCCTAAGCTGTAAAAGGACAACCTCTGAGAAATAAACCTTTCCTCCAAGCTGTCTAAATCTCACTCTGGGCTGGAAAGGTGGAAAACACTGGCACTTGTAAGTTCAAATACACTGGACGTACAACCACACACTCAGTCTGTGACCTGACCATTTTTAAGATAAAGGCTAAACAGGCCTGTGAACAGTAAGATCTTTGCGTATAAATGCACCACAGGGGCAAATAGCAGTTTAAAAGAGTGCAACCCCCCGAAACAAACCCAAGGCCTGTAGAGTTTGTGACACGTCCTCATTTGTGACAGATTTACATCAACACTGCCCCCAAGTGGTGCTTTAAATGACCAGTAATGACTACAATCTTTAACATAGATATTCATTTAACCCACAGAGGCACAATCATAAACAAAATCTGTTTATATCCTGTATTTTATATATAAGTATTGAAGCAAATGCAGTCTTTTGTTTCAGTCACCTGCTTTCCAGATTTGTCTCCTGAGCAAAAGACTTCTCACATTTCTCCATTAGAATAGAAGAGAGCTTCATTAGAGTTTCAGAAGAGATCTCAACCACGTCTCAAAACGATCTCAGATTTGCCTGATCCTGAACATCTGCAAATTAAAGCAAATTTCAGCATGAACTCAGTATGACACATTTTTGTACATTTTTTAAACAATCACATTTTTAAAATTTGTGTTACTTAATTGAAGTATTATGAAAACATTTTTACAACCCCAAATTGTTAGCAGGGTAAGACATTCTCAGTGAATCTCCTTCAGTCTGCTTCATACACACAGAAACAGCTGCGTGTGTAAACACTGTGATGAGGCAGATGATGAACATGAGAGACAGATGAGTGAGAGAGAGACATATAGAGACAGACAGATGATAAACAGGATGGTATTGCTGTATAAGTGAAGCTCACCGAGCGTGATCTGTTTTGGTGAAATGCCAGAATCCAGTCAGTGCCAAAAGCTTTCAGTGAGGTGCAGAGCCAAGCCAAAGAGCTGCTTAATAATTCAACAACCACAATATGCTCAGGCTGGAATTTGCTCTTAAATGGTCCCTCAGTTTGTTAAATCTCATCACATATTGACAGAAATGTTAAACTATTGCTTTTTCTCCCCATTTGTGTCCCTTTCACCCAATTCCTTTAGGCAGTGAAAGTGATTTTTCCATTTATTTTCCTAAATGTTATCCATCCTATCCATCCAGTCTTTGTGAAGATGTTTTACTGTTTTCCGGCTTTTCATCAAAGGCCAGGTTTCCATGACAACAAAGTGAAATATTATGCTGAATTTCACCTTACAATCTGGTGAAGCCCCAAATGCTGATGCCACAGCTGCACACAGGTGAGACCAATGGGGCAACCGCACAACAGCCAAAAAAGGGCCAGATGACAGCTCACAACGACCCTATGCGACAAAGCTGTCATGTAGTTCTTTCAAAAGGGTGACCAGGAGAAAACCAACATTAAGTCACCTCGCTGCGTTGAGAAATCTCAAGCCAAAATGAGCAAGTCAGATGGCTAAATTCACCCTAATTTAAACCGTTACCCACTGGGGACTGAAAGTTGATACATATTTCTCCACCCATCATCTGAGATAGCTTGCAATCTTCACAAGTTATCTCTCCTTGTCATTCCAAAGTGACAGAGAAGTTAACAAACATCCTCTAGAGGAAAATGAACAGTTCTACAGGACTAGGAGCGACACAATGGTGATTAAACAATAACAGAATTTTGGGTGATCTATCCCCCATTAAAAACTTGCTTTTTGTAACGGTAACAGAACAACCTGCAGGAAAAAGTCACAATTTCACAAGAATTGGATTGTGTACAAGCACATATCACGTTAATAATATCACATCTCAACACTCTTGTCCTCTAAGGAAAGCTGTTACTCAGACACTCAGAGATCACAGACCTGAAATAATCAGACCAGCTCAGATTCACAGCACACACAAAACAGACGCTTCATCTGAGAGGAGAGGCCATTAAAGCCACATATCTAAGCACAGCTCAAGATTACTACATCTCAGGAATACATTTCTGTCAGGTTGAATCAATGGAAGAGGATGACGTGTCGTGTGGCTGTTTGTGTGCTGTTAGGATTCATTGGGTTAAATAACTGCTGGGGATTATTTCTGCTGGGGGTTAGAAGCAGGTTAAGGGGTCATTAATGCGTGTCAGGCTGGGACCGACCGTAGGGCGAGACGCGCAGTGAGGTTTTTGAATCGCATCTCCTCTCTCTCTGCCACACCTCACAAAGCAGCAGTGTGTCTAATGTCCTTTCCCAGCAGACATGAGCTCGCTGCTCATGTCCTCAGATGTCACCTGCAGAAGAACACATGACAAGATTAAGTGATGTGAGGGACGAGACCCTGAAACTTTCATTTACACGTGAACGGCTGATTTCCCCAGATACAGATCAAGACTGAGCTGGAATTACAGCATCTAGAGATACACGTGGAACATGTATTCGTGTTTACACAAACATTCAATCAATCTAGATGAGATTTGTTCTAAACCAATAAAGTATTAAATTATCTGAAATGAATTCAGATCAATCTGATTATGACACAAACTTCATTAACACTTTGTTCAGTAGATCATTTCTGCCTCAGGTGTGCTTTATGTTTCTGTTTTGTAAATTCCAAATGCAAGAAATGCAAGATTCAAATGTAAAAATCTTCCACACTTTCAAAGCAACTCTTCAACGTCTTTTCTAACAGAGATTCTGATCATCAACCGACACTCGTGTGATATCAGCTTCTCGTTGACGGTGTGTCTCACGCAGACAAAATCTGCAACTTCTCAGGGTCAGAAGATACACTGAAAAAGATAATAAATACCCAGATACAAAATAAATCAATAGGACTTAACAGCCGTCAATGTGATGAAGCTGCTTTCTGCTGCGAGCAGAAATGATCAGGAGACACGAGGCAGATGCTATTGATTTATTCTCCTGTTTAAACAAAACTCTGTAATGCAATTCTGAGGATAACTGACAACCGAAGCAAAGCTATTATTTCTCAATATCGCAAAACAAATTGTAATTAGAGGATGAGACCACAAATGATTGAAAAATGGTGTTTGCGAGAAGCACCTCGAATCGATCATTTCTTTTTCACTTGACCTCTCATAAACGACTCGGATTAATATGGTTTAGATGATGAACTCTCTCTGCGTGTGGCGTTTGATTGGCAGTCTGGGCCAAGAGCCCCTGCAGATCTCCAGAAATGAGAAAGAGCTTAACCCAAAGACCGTCTGAGGACCGCTTTCCTCTATAAAGCACGCCTCCGCTGTACTTGGCCCCGTTAGCTGAGACTTTAATAATAAAATACTGGAGAGGGGGATTTATGAACAGGTCACTTAAAGTGCACCGGAAAAGAGCTCTCAACCACCCAATATCAAGAGATGATTAACCACGACCTGCTGGAACCCTGTGAAATCACAACGGTCATCACCATCACCAAGACTCATATTCTCATGACTAATTAGCCACACAGTCTGCCAATCACTCACAGCAAGACGATAAACACTTTTAATTGACTCCAAACTCATTAAAATCCTTATGATAAGTAGCTTAAGAGGAACAAACCTGTTGACGGGCCAATTAAAAACAAGCAAGTTAAGATTTACAAGTTTTAAGATAATGTGGTTAAAGCTGCAATCCGTCACTTTTGCCTCTCTGACGCCATCTCTGTCTGAAACTTAAAATAGCAGATTACTTTACATCACGCAAGTAAAGTCAAACTAACTTTTTACCATAAAATCAGACCCTACAGCTCAAATGATAAATTATTATTATAAACTTACTGTTGTGAGTCAGGGCGAGGAGATCGTAATGAACACTGATCTGTCATTTACTGCCTCAGCTGCTTTTTGTTCACTTTTAAGCCCAAAAATTCTGCTTTGCAACTTTAAATTAAATGAAATTGTAGTGTTGTAGCCCATCTGTATGCCAGTGTACCCCTAAATGCTAACAAAATCAAGTTTTATATCTCACCCAAACAACCAGTGGACTCTAAAAACTGTTTATTCAGATTACTAGGCAAAACACAAAAAGATTGATCTGGGTGTAAAGGGTCATTTCTCTCTGCAGGTCAGTTTTAATTGTTCTTTATTTGAGGATTAAATCTTCAAACTTCTGGTCTATGCACATAATTCTTGTGATATTAACTTTGCCACTCAGAGGACACAAGAAGGATTATATCAATGTTAGCAATAAGTGTTTGGCTTAAAGTTTACTTGCTATATTGATTTTAAAGCCAGTATTCACTGGAGTGAAATCGCATGATAACTGCATCATCTGCAGCTAAACTTCTGTCCGACTGAACCTGCAGCTCTTCTGAAAACTCTCTGAAATATTTGGGCTGCAGTTTTACAGTAGTAAAAAATTTTGGAAGCTACAAAGACCCTGTACAATAAACAACAGCTATTCTACCAAAATTGCAGTCAGAAGCCAGGCAGCAGACTTGAGGTCAAATGTCAGGTGTTTTTCATCCAATCCCGGAAAACGACTGAGATAAATCTTACTGTCATATCAATTAAAATGTCATAATTATTACTTAAGCATCACTTAACGTCCTGCTGCTCCAGAAACATCCACCACTGATGTGAAGTGTGACTTTCAAACAGATTCCTCACACACACAGGGGTCTTACGCACACACATAATGTCACTCACTTTCATTGGTAGTCTGACTGCACTCCCACCCGCATCCTTTCGAGAAAACCTCCCACCTGCTTAAGGAGAGTGATGAGACATTAGAAGACGTGTTCTGTTCAATAATTCATGTTATTAATAATGAAAGCTACAGATATATCAGTGGATGAGAAATATCAGCTCAGTTTTATGAGACTGTAACATATTGCTTCTGACACACTGTTCCCTGCTGAATTTTTTAGCTTCTGTGTCGAATCTAGTTGGATATGATGCATTGATTGATAATATAAACTAATGCAACTTATTTCAGATTTTTGGAGATCTGGTTTCTAGCAGGTCTAAATTTGTAGATCATCTTAAACCATCAACAAACCAGCAAGGATAATGTCAAGATGGTTGGTGACTAGGTTAGACCAGTTGCTACAAGCTATTTTGGACTAGCTAGAAAACAAGTCAAACTTTCACTAGCATGACACTGGGCAAATAAACCCATAAATCAGCTATGAACACAGATACCAACACCTGTTCCATGTCCCATCACTACTGCTAAACAAAACCAATCAGGGACTCTGCGAACAAGCATTTATCCTGCATTTAAATATTCGAACCCAACTCCCAGTTAACTGTAAGAACGTTTCCATTAAGTAATAAAAACATTAAAATATTGACTTTATTTAAATACTTTTTGTATATGTATTATATACATATAAAATACATATTTAAAAACGTTACACTAATGTGACTGCAAGAATGGGTTTTAATAACTTTGAGAGAACATTTAAAGGCCGTTAGACAATGTTCTAAGAATGTTCCCTGTTAGCTGGGAAAGGACTGAAATGAAAGGTTTGCTTAAGTTTCAGCTTAAAGACTTACAGCAGGCTGAGAATCACAGTCACTTCTGTTTGTCATTCAGAGAGAGTCTCTGAGAGCCGTTCTGACACCATGATCTCCATCCACCCCGACGGCCCTGAAAAATCCAAACCCAGGATTTATACAGTTTTCTCAGATGTGCAGCTTTCCTGCGGCCATAAATTCTTTACAGCAACAGATACGTCCTGATGAAAAAAAAACAGAATCAGCTGAGGCTTCAGACGGCACAAACAGCTAATGAGATGAAAACTGCTGGCCTTCATTTTGTCTGTGTTAAGCTAAACCTGAGCTGAGTTACACTGAGGTGCTGCAGATGTCTTCATGCTATCAAAACACTTACTACAGAAGATTACAGGTCATGTTACAATGACTACAGCATCCATTTGTACAGAATTACAGCAGTTGGGTTTGATATTATACCAAGACGTTCAAAAACGTTCAGGTTGCCAAATGTTTCATACATTCATACATTTTAATGTTTGGATGGATTTTAGTATATAAAGCAGAAACATTTAAATGAGTTTTCATACATAAACATTCTCTTCAATAGAATAACCAGATTAGTTAAGGTAATGTAAGTTAAACTCAACATTAATTAGGGTCAAGAGAAGCATATAGGGTAAATTAAGAAGTCTATCCTCTGCATTTAATAAAACAAGTCATTCATTGTTTTTTAATATAAGCAGGAGAAAATGACAGTATATTCTTTCTCATGTTAGTCTGAAATGATGACCTTCCTCACGGTTCTTCTCAAAGGCATTAAACATCAATTATTCAAATAAATTACTTCACTTCCTCCCCAAATGTTACTCAACTTCATCAAACTTTCAGGACTGGCCCGCATGAAATATTTACAATCAGACCATCAGTCATTCTATAATGAATAAGCACACCTGGCAATGCCACATTTACTCTCAGAGCACAAAGAAACTGAGTTAACAGAGTTAAGATGAACGTTCATCTTCTGCATTCTTGTCTAAAGTCACGACACCCAAAAGCTGCTGTGACATCACAAAACACAACGAGAATCAGCAACAACTCCAGATATCATTCATGTCTGTGGGACGAAACAGTGAGGGGACAAAATATATGTTAAAGTTTGGAAGGCATTTCAAATCTTTACAGCCACGTATGAGCAGAACAGTAACTTCTTGAGACAAACCGGAGACAGAAGGGAGAACAAACAATTGCTGATGACAGAAAAAAACAGCTGGGAGGAAGTGAGGGATAGATGGATAACAAGAAAGAAACAAATCTGGGAAAAATATAAATAATTAGCTTTTTTAATCCCAGTTCAAGCCAGACTTTCTTTCTATTTATAGATGCACAGCTGTCACATTTACCGGCTGCCTCTCCTGCCCATTACATCACCACAATCCACCTGTTCTTTACCAACACACTGATCCCAGTACAGTCTGATGTGACCCTGTTCTTTACCAACACACTGATCCCAGTACAGTCTGACGTGACCCTGTCCTTTACCAACACACTGATCCCAGTACAGTGTGACATGAGGACTTTAGTGTAGATGAACAGTCCACTGGATCTCTGTGGTTGAGTTATTTTCACTGTGGCTTTGTCAGAAGTCATCAGTTTGTCACCTCAGAGACAAATAAAGCGTTTATCTCTGAACAGCTGTGAGAAACTCACATGAAGCTGAAACTTTACATGACATGCCGCATAAATCATTATTACAAACTTGCCATTATGAGTCTGTATTCGCTCAATTATCGTTTTCATTTGCAGCTTTTAACTCAGTTTCTTCATGCAGGTTTAACTGAAGGTGAAACAGTTTAAAGGTTTTGTCGTAAACGGCGTCGCGCCGCGGGTTCGCGGTAATAAAGATCCATGCGGGCGTTCTCATCAATCACGCGCGCGTCGGGCGGAGGCGCGCGCCCGCGGCTCGTACCGTGAGCGGTTCCCATCTGTGCGACCCTCCGCCGCTCACTTCAATGATGACACATGCAACAGCCGCAGCATTAGAGACATTTATCAGCTTTAATTTCAGAAGTGATGAAAGGCTTTTGGACACAGATGGAAACGAATATTCTGTTCTTAAGCAAAGCAACAGTATTTAAAACAGAGACTCACAATGTGTCCTAAACATGGAGATGTTATTTATATGTTAGTTCAAGACACAATGCAATACATCATTATTGGATCTAAACACAACATTTCCTGGTACTTCAGAATACCTGCATTATCCAAAGCTGAAATGTTTAAGTATCATATATATATTCAGAGTTTAAAATGGACAAAAGAGAGACATCTTTATAATGAATGAATTCAAACTAAATGCAATGATTGACAACATCACATAGTCCTGCACCTTCCACAGAAAACACATATTTATATAAATATATTAAGAACTTTATTTAGTGATTGATATCAGAATTTGTGGAGAACTTCAACCAGCATTACAAAAACTGTTTCTGGAAAAGATCGCCTAATTTAATCATAAAATGAGTCACTCTGATGCAAGTGAAACAGCACATTTAACAATGACTCCAGACTTCTCATCTGATTTGACTGATAGCTGGCAAAATACAGACTGAAGTACAGCAAACAAATAACAGCTCATCTTTGAGTCAGGCCAGCCGTGGTCTCACTGTTTGTGTGTTTGTGTTTGTCTGTGCTCTCATCACCGGTTGCTTGTGCCAAGAAGACTCGACTGACTGACACTTCATTCCAGATTTATTCTCCTTCACATCAAAGGCACATGCTTTGAGTTCACAACAATACTGGTACCATTAAACATCAGAATCTAACCTTTCCTTTCATGCTCACACAAACAACCCACATTAATATAACAATATTAAAAATGAAAGTACATATAAACAATATTTTTATGAGAGGGTCTTGAAATTGGTCAGCGGTTCCAGACAAAAGAAAGAAACTATTATTTGGTTGATATTTTATTGCCAAAAATATATTTAAAAAAAAGAAAGATTTAGTCCAGCAGAGTTCAACAGCAGCGGTCTGCAATAAAATCTGTGAAGGGAGAAAAAAAATAATAATAACACCAAGTTTTATGCTTAAAATAATAATATTTTAAGGACAGAGGAGACAGAAAAACACAGTGTGACATTTAAAAAACTCAGTTATTGTTATTTGTATTAAAGAAAACAATTTCCTGCACTATATTATCTGTGCATCAATGTTTCATCTGAAACATCTAAAATAACTTCTTCAAAAGGATATTTTAAAGGATATGATGTAAAGTTGAACTTCCTGTAGGCTCATGATTGAGGTACCATGTTGAAACATCAACATCTTAAATAAATAGAAATCTTGGTTTAGGATAAACATGCCTTCTGTGTATTCAGCATGTGATCAGAACGTTTGACCTCTCACCCTGTTTAAAGGCACAGATCAATTTAAGAAAGTTTCAGGAAGGTTTCAAAAATTACCCACCAGTTCAGCGTTTCTTTCCTGCTTTTTTTGGATCGGCAGGTTCCTGTTTAGGTTTTGCGGATCGAGCGAATTGCTGGAGTTTGAGTTAAGGCTTAAAACGAGTGTTTTTATTTGATAGGTGAAGCATTTATATTTAAGGTAGGGTAGACAGTTTGGAGACTAGCAACAGCAAGCCAGCTTTGAAACATAACATCCCACTTCTATACCTGCAGTCTACCAATGATGTAATGTTGAAAACATCCATGACAATAAAGGATACCACCACGAGAGGTTTGTCATGGAGAACGTATCCATTGGTTTCCTTCAAAGCTTTCTCAGCACTCCCCTCGCTCGGCAGACCGATGAACGCCTGACCTTTCATCCGCCCCTCTCTCATCAACATGATATCAAACCTGGTGAGACCAAACACACTTCAGCATCAACACGTGTTAATGAAGAACCGGCTTTCATTCACGCTCCTGAGAAACATCTCAGTGGTGTTTGCTTTTCATGAGACAGAGAAGCTCACATGTTTCTCTGCTCCTCTGAGGTGAAGTCAATGTACCGGCCGTAGATGAACTTCAGTTCCTGTGACAGAAGATTGAGCTCAGTTATGTAGCTGAAGTGATACATGTCCACAACTGCTACAGACCACACAGTATAAAGACACAACATAAAGAATTTACTGCAACATAATAATCTATAGGGTATATAGGTATATACAGTAAAGGCTAGATATATATAGACAAATATAGATATATTATATCTATATGTATCACACCAGCCAATTAAAACACATCGCTCGACCATCAGTAAAAAAACTATTAAATAACGTTTTATTTGTCTGCGTAAAGCCGATACTTACTTTCTCTTCAACTTGCTTTGCGATATTTTTCACATACAGTCTACAGGTCGGTTCTCCAGGTTCATAATTTTTAAACACAGACATTTTCTTTATCTCTGCAGAAAAAACAGTAAACATCAGTTTCTAAAGCAATACAAGAGACTTCCAAGTTAAAAAATACATGGCATTGAAAGGCAAATAAAATAGTTAAGCATAAAAAAGACTGGGAAAGACTGACAAAAAATGTATGTGTTATGAAAAAAGATCTGATACATGCACACAGACATATGACAGTTATCTGGTATGTTTGATATCAAATATTAATTTCCTCTAAAGATGGACATAAGCCTGAGAACAGCAGGAGGCAGATTCTTCAGCAGAGCTCCTCTGTTATATCTGACGTGTGCTGCAGGAGTGTTTGCATGCTCGACTGAAGAGTCTTTCACCGTCTCTGGAGAGTCTGCCTCTCTCCAGCTCTCTCCTGGAGATGAACTCTGAGGGTATGTCTTCATCTTCCTCCACGTCTTCTTCCTGCCTGGAGATCTGAGTGCTTGGGTAGATCTTCCCAAAACCTTCTGTGGCTTCTTGAGGCTCCGCCTCCACCGTGTCTGGAAATAAGTCACATAAACATAATTAGAATGTGATTGGAACTCGTCCCAGACAGACTCGCCGCGGTGTTGCCCGCGTCAAACCGCCTGTTGCAAATTTCATCAATGAAGTATAGAAGCAAATATAATGTCTGTGTGTACAAATCAAATTGAGAAGCCTTGACTATTCAAAACGAACTGGAAATGATCTGCGCTGAGAAGGGACTGTTTTTCATGAAGGAAATCGATTATAATTTCAGTCTTGATTCTGTAATTAAGAACGTAACACTGGTCAGTCGAGGTGAGTGTATTCATCTGTAAGGTTTACAGCGGTGTGTGTGTGGGGTCATGCTCCACAGGGCATTATTTCAGGCTTTCATCACACGACTGGAGATTTCACCTGGCAGGTGGCGGTAAGCCGTAAGAAAACGTGTACGAGGAATTACAGGAAGCAGCGAAGCTACACAAATCCTCTGAAAAGATCTGTCTGACAGATCTAGTTCTGACTGTGTATTACAGCAGGAAGTCATTCCAGATAAGTTTCCTCTCAAACAAGTGTGTTACGTCAGCCGTCTCATCAGTTAAACATACTGTTTACCATTTGAAAGCAAACATAATAATTCTACTTGCCATGAGTGTTTTGTGGTTTATTTTTACGAGAGGGTTCGTAAAGCTGAGTTTGACATTGAAAGCTTTTTCATCACCAGCTTTTTTTGTAGACATTAATGGAAACAAAAACGACAAGGTAAACAAGAGACGGGTAATTTCGGTTTTAGCTTAGAGGGAGACACTTATTTTGTCATCTGAATAAAAAGCAGCCAATAATGACTGCAAAGACTCACACACACTTGTTTTGTTTGACAGTGGCATCACTAAGTTCATCACTTCTCTGATACCCAAATAAACACTCTGGGTTAACTCGACACAGAGGAGGGTCTCAGCACCTTATGGCAAGGCAGCTCAGCCAAATGACAGCCTGATACATTAAATCTTCTCTCCAGCCGAGTCACTATTCTCAGAGCTAATTGTGGTGTTAATTGAGCAGGTCTTTCAGAATGGATGGGTGAAGCTGAGGGCACGTTCACTGATGCGTGTGGACAGATAAATGGATGATGAGAACGGAAAACAGCACAGTCTTACCTTCAGTCACATCTGTGGAAAGCGGGTTCTGATCTCGTTCGGGCCCCTCGAGGATGGAGGAGACCTCCGCTGGTATATGAAACTCAATCTTCTTCTGTCCCAGCGGCTGAGGTTGTTCAAACACGTCTTCTGGCTGCAGGACGGGGCCTGAGGCGCTGTTAGACACAACATCATCTTCAGAATCGAGCAATCAGGCACATGACTTGCATGTTTCAAACATTCCCTTTGTATTGCTGTAGCAAGTAGGTGAAGGTATTCTTTGGAAGTATATGGTGCAGTTTAGTTTCACGCAATTAAAATAAAGTAGCTCTTGATTTACCCGTGGGAATCTGGTTTGGGAACAAACAGGAGATCCTTTAGTCTGGGTTTCTTTCTCTTAGAAGTCGTCTTCGCTCTCAGCGGTCGTTTGCATGGCTGGTTAACAAGACCCATGAGTCTGATCATCCTTTGTGGAACGCAGGGAAATTAATTGAGAAGCTTTTATCATGCATGACTTTTGAAAATAAAGAAAACAAACAAACTGAATACTGCTGCTATACTGAAGACAAACAATCTCTAAACGAATAATTGTGCCAAGGCTGAAGGTGTTTCTAGGAGGGTTGCTATGGCACTGTTAAAAGATCCATCTCTAAATATGAGAAGTAACCACTTCACATCAACTTACACAGTTGAAATAATATAGAAGGTGTGAAACCAGCTACCTCTCTTTATCTTCATCATCTCCACTCTCATACTCTGATTCTTCATCATCTGATGCCCCCTCCTCGTGCTCTGGGAGTGGGGGATTCTCTGGAGGGTAGGGTGGGGGCAGTGGGCCTGGGGGCATCTCAAACTGCAACAGTACAAATGAGTCAGTTATTCTCTCATTGAATTTAAGACTCTTCTGAAGAAGTCTCAATATCAGCAGAGCACTTTTATCACCATTTATCAGCTCTGAAAAGGCAAATCATTAAGGCTGAGGTCGACCTTTTCTTCAGATTGGAGATTGATTGATTGAAATGATGCGTTGCATGTCTGCCTGCGACATCAGACCAATTTTCAGTCATGCTGAATCTGCCCACTAAGCTGTTCGAATTGAATTTGATTTCCTGCAGAACTCTCAAAACCAAAACACTTAACACCTAAAAGCTTCTAACAGCAGCTCACCATTGGTGGGGGGGCCGTCACCGGACCGAACGGGCAGGGGAGGTTCATCTTATTCATCAAGTGAAGAACCTGTGGTGAAACACTCGTTTATTTAGTGGAGAAAAGATCTGGACAATCTAAGGGTGCACCTGTGTTGTTTCTAAACAGCTGGTTCTGCGTATTGCTTAGACACAAACATTATTTGTGACCCTGGCTCCATATGTTAGCCAGACTGCTGTGTGGGAATACATTTAGAATCACCTACGGCTCTTAAACTGAGCTATAATCAAGAGATTTCATATGTTCAGAGGCTTTTCATCAGAACTCTAGTGCCACCATACGGCAGCCCAGAGAATAACACCCTCTCTCCAGCGTTTTACAAAGCGTAAAATGAGAATTTAAGGCCCTCCCACATGAACATGATATTAATACCATCAAATAATTCCTTCTAAATACTGTGCCGTGATCTTTCAGAAACTGGACATAATTCAAAAACAACATTAGTGCCACTCTGAGAGAGAAATCTGTTTCTAACATGTTTTTACACAAATGTATTGCTGGAATTAACACTGAATTTAGTATTATGTTAGTAAGAGACAGAGATTAAGAGAGAAATGCAAAAATAGAAAACAATATTTGTAGCTCACTTGAACGTAGAACTTGGGCACACTCAGAAGCGTGTGTGTGATATTTGTCAAAATTCCTCTTGAAGGAGGAGGATATAAATATTTCAGAGTTGGATTTCTTTGAAATTTCAACCTGTGGGAGGAAAATAAAAAGCACATGAAAAAATTGACAGTTGTTACCTCAGATTACAGACAGGAAGGAAACATTTCTGCAAATTCTACATGTGACATAATGCATCAAAATTATGGTGAAGCATAAATATATAAGCAAGGTACAAAAATGTGGTGTTCTGTCAAGAGCCCACGTCTGCAAAGGGTTGGCGAGCTGCACTACATTTGGAGCTTCCCGCTTTTGAACAACACGCTTATCGAGAGACCCCGGCCTCAGTGCGAGACGCTCCGAGACGCTCGGAGCAGATTTAAATAAATAAAAATCTGTCAGGGCTCTGCTCGTTCAGTGAAGGTGAGGCACAAAATTACATCTTAGCCCACGGCCTCTTTATTAAAGGCCACCT